>CM053563.1:21825430-21914580 GCA_028646485.1 Cryptoprocta ferox
AGGAGGAAAAGAGTTAGGGAGAGGGAGGGAGACAAAACACGAGAGACTCTTGAATACTGAAAACAAACTGAGGGGGGAAGGGGAAGGGGGAAAGGTAATGGGGGGTGATGGTCTTGGTGGAGGTCACTTGTGGGGAAGAGCACTGGGTGTTATATGGAAACCAACCTGACAATAAACTATAAAGTTAAAAAAAAAAAAAGATTAGGTAAATAAGTATAGGTAAGGCGTAACAAAAGCCCCAATATAAATAGGGCGGGGCAAAGGCCCCAGTATAGAACAAAGGTATATGAGGTAAACAAGATTAGGTATTCAGGGTGGAACACCCTCAACTTAGTACAGAAGTACAGAAAGCTGCTTTCACTGGAAGGAAGGATCAAATTAGGTAAAGAGGTAAATAGGGCTGTGGACTGCTGCAGGATGAAGTTGCCAGGAGAGGAGCTAATTAGCAAAACAAAGGTGCCTTGTTGACCCTAAAGTAGCATGCTGTCTTTCTTGTCCCCTAGACCAGTTTAGGTAAACAGAGGTGGTGCCTCACTGTAAACTACCTTCTGCTGTAAACTACATTCAGCCCTGTGCCAGGATTTTGTTTTGTATTATCCCAAACCCCTAACACCGCATATCTTTAAAACCCCCTTTCCCTCACACCCATGAGTTAATGTTGACAGTTTTATTGTCTCTTTGTGCACATCCATCACCCTGTTTGTAAGGCTTCTGATCCTAATAAAAATGGAACAAGGACCCTTAGTCGAGGCTCTTGTCTTCTCCTGGACATTAGCCATTTCCGCATTTTTAATTCTGTGTCCTCCTTTCTTGCTGGACAAGAAAGAACTCCAGACCCAGAGTCTATGACACACATGAACAGATATTTCTCCAAAGAAAATATCCAGATGGCCAATAGACACATGAAAAGATGCTCAACACCACTTATCATCAGGGAAATGCAAATCAAAACTACAATAAGATATCACTTCACACCTGTCTGAATGGCTAAAATAAAAAACGCAAGAAACAACAATTGTTGGCTCTCAGGAGAGAAAAAGGAAGCCTCCTTGCACTATTGGTGGGAATGCAAACCGGGGCAGCCACTGTGGAAAAACAGTATGGAAGTTCCTCAAAAATTAAAAACAGAACTACCCTACAATCTACTAATCACACTACTGGGTATCTATCCAAAAAATACAAAAACACTAATTCAAAGTGATATAAGCACCTCTATATATAGAGCAGCAATATTTATAACAGCTAAATTATTGAAGCAGCCCAGTGTCCATTGATAGATGAATGGATAAAGAAGATGTGTTATTTATAAGCAATGGAATATTATTCAGCCATAAAAAGAATGAAATCTTGCCATTTGCAATGACACGGATGTAGCAAGAGAGTATAATGCTAAGCGAAGTAAGTCAGTTAGACAAAGACAAATACCATATGATTTGACTCATATGTGGCATTTAAGAAACAAAACAAATGAGCAAAGGAAAATAGAGACAGAGAAAAACCAAGAAACAGACTCAACTTTAGAGAACAAACTGATGGTTATCATAGGGGAGGTGAGTGGGGAGATGTGTGAAATAGGTGATGGAGATTAAGGAGAGCACTTGTCATGATGAGCACTGGATGATGTATGGAATTGTTGAATCACTATATTGTACACCTGAAACTAATATAATACTGTATCTTAACTATACTGAAATTAAAAAAAAAAAACGAAACAAAACCATAGGAGGATTGCTTTGGCAACACATATACTAAGAACAAAGGAAGGGACATCACAAGAGATCCACAAAAACGTAAAGGATGAAAAGGAGATTTTACACTAATTTTATTCCAATAAAATCAGTAACCTAAACAAAATGCCCAAATTCCTTGAATTCCAGAACAACCCCAGGAGGAAACAGAAAAAGAAAATAGCCCGATACAAACTTTTAAAATGAATTTCCCATTAAAAGTCTTTAAACAGGCTTAGTCATGGCTTCACTGGTAAATTTTATCAAACACTTAAGGCTGAAATAATACCAATTCTATGCAAAATCAGAAAATGCAGAAGGAAGTAAAATACTTCCCAACTCATTTCATGAGGCTAGACTTGCCCTTACACTGAAGTCAAAGAAATCACAAGAAACTTTATAAACCAATAATTCTCATCAATGTAGATGCAAAATATCATTAACAAAGTATTCGAAATTAAATCTAGCAGTATATAGAAAGTATAATACACTATGACAAGTGAATTTATCCAAGGAATGGAAAGTTTATCATTTGGAAAATCGATCAATACAATTTACTGTATTAAAAAGAGGAAAACCATAAGATCATCTCAATAGATGCCAAGATAACACTGGATAAAATTCTATGTAATAAAATCTCTTAGTAAAGTCTGAATAGAAGGGAACTTCATCAACCTGATAAAAAGCATCAATGAAAAATGTATATCTAAATAATACTAAATGGTGAAAGACAGAAATGATATCTACTCTCACATTTCTATCCAAAATTTACTGAGAGCCCTAGCCAGTGTGGAAGGCAAGAAAAAGAAATAAAATGCATGCATCTTGTAAAACTGCTTTTACTCACAGATGTTCTGTTTGTATATATAGAAAATTTAAAGGAATCTATGATATACTAATAGAATAAGTGAGTTTTGCCATCTTGTGTATAAAGTCAGTATGCAAAAAATCAATTGCTTTTCTATTCACCAGCAATAGACAATTAGAAATTTAAATAATGAATTACTGAATACAGAATATAATTATGTTTAAATGTTTAAAGAAAAGAAGAAGAATAAAAACCAGAAAAATTTCACAATGCATATATCTGATATAGGACTTGTATTGAGTATATATATATAACTCTGCACCATAATAAGAACACAACCCAATCTAAAAAATTTTGGCAAGATATTTGTATAAAAGCCTTACCAAAGGAGATATATAAGCACATGTAAAGAAGCACAACATCACTAGTCATTGGGGAAATAGAAATTAAAACAATGTGATATCATACTCATTAACATGGCTGAAATTAAAAAGACTAATCATACTAAGTAAATTAATACACAGTAGAGCACATGGAACTTTCATACATTGCTGGTGAAGTTGTAAAATGGTACAACAATTTTGAGAAAACAATTTGGCAATTTCTTAAAATGTTCCACATGTACGTAGACATGATTTAGCAATCCTACTCTTTGATATTGATATGAGATATAAACATATATGTCCACACCAAGACTTGAATGTAAGTGCACAGAGCCATTCTTAATAATAGCCAAAAATTGAAAACAATCCATATGTTCAACAAAAGAATAAATAAACTGTGGTATATTCAACTATGGAATACACTCAGTAATAAAAATCTATGCACTATTGATACATACAGCAACATAGATCAATGGGAATAATATATTGAGTTAAAAAGCCAGACATAAAAGAGTACATAACATACAACTCCATTTATAGAAAACTCTTGGAAATATAAATCTACACTATGGTGACTGAAAGCAAATCAGTGATGCTAGGGGTTAGGGGAAGGTGCTCAGGGAATCTTTTGTGGTTTTATATCTTGATTGGTATGTGCCTACAGAGTTGCAAACCTCATCCAATGAGGCACTTAAATTATATACATTTTGTTGAATTACAATTATAATTTAATAGAATTAATAAAGAATTTCATAATGTCTGTGGATTTTGAAAATCCCAATGTGAGAAACTAATCTAAACTCATCATAGGTTGAAATAAACCTGGAGACATCTCACAGAAGCAAATGCAAATCCTTTGTGGATGGAATATACTTACATCCACAGTCATACCACAGTTATAAAGCCTTTTCACAGATGCATTCACAATAAAAAGAAAGTTAACAGTCAAGCCACCCATGAAAACCAACTACCACATGCATAAGTCAACAGAAAGAATAAATAAATAAAACTTTCAAGAAATTTTGGTAATGAAATTATGGAATACAGTATATAAAATATGTATAAAATTGTTTAAAATATAAAAGAGAATAAAAACACAAGAAAAGAAAAGGGTACCATAAAAAGAAGAGTAGATAGATTTGGAAAAAATTAAATAGAATTTCTAGAAATAGCCAATAAAATAGTTCAAGTTAAATACTCATTGGAACTCAAGAAAACCAACTACCATGAATTAAATAGAAGTTATATAGAGCAAAACAGAATATATAGCACATGGAAAATATGAAGAGATGGAAATCCTGAGAGATTAAGAGACATGAAAGAATTTTTCTACAATGGAATCACATGCAATCACAAGAATAATATAAAATAAATTCATATGTAGATATAGGAAATGACAGAATAGGAAAGAATATTGTACAATTATTAAGAGGGAAAAGAGGTTATAAATAAAGGAATTTAGATTTATAAAAGAAGCCAGCAGCGCCTAGGTGGCTCAACTGGTTAAGCATCCCACTCTTGGTTTTGCCTCAGGTCATGATCTCCTGGTTTCATGAGTTTGAGCCCTATGTCAGGCTCCACGCTGACAGTGCAGAACCTGCTTGGGATTCTCTCTCTCACTTTTTTTCTGCCCCTCCCCTGCTCATTCATTCTCTCTCTATTTCTCTCTCTCAAAATAAACAAATAAACTTAAAAAAAAAGAAGCCAGATCATCTAAACACTGAGAGAAAATAACTGTCAGCGTAGACTTTTATACCCAGATAAACTATCATGCAATAAGGAAGAAAAAATAGATTTTCAGAAAAGCAAAAATTAGACAGATCACTAGGCAAAGTGTCTATACATAACTTCCAAAGGAAAGCAGAAGGAATATGAGCCAGATGTAAGGTCTGGGATGCAAGAAGATATGAAGAGCAAAAGAACTGGAAACCATGGAGCAAGGTCTAAATATTCATTATAAAAACAAAATTATTGACCATTTTGGGGATATATAAAAAACAAGTTAGAACTAAAATAACTTGTAAGATGGAAGGGGGTAACTGGAAATAAGGCATTGTATAAATCTCGTTCTGTTCAGAAAGAAAGTAGATATATTTATTTTAGACTTGATGCATACATGAGAAAATGTGAAGGTCAGTCACAAAAGTAAGAAGTAGGTATTTAACTTCTAAGCAATATAGACATGGGAATGATAAAAATCAAATTCAGGACCGCTAAGGGATGGGGCTGGAGAGAGGGAGATGAAACTGGGAAGTGTTAAGCAGGGCCCTGGGTATGTGGGTGCTCACTATTTTTTTTTAATGTTTATTTTGAGAGAGAGAAAAAGAGAGAGAGAGAGAGAGAGAGAGAGAGAGAGAGAGAGAGAGAGAACAGCAGAGAGCAGCATGAGCAGGAGGGGCAGATGGAGGATCTGATATGGGCTCCATGCTGACAGCAGAGAGCCCTATGTGGGGCTTGAGCTCATGGACCATGAGATCACCAGCTGGGCTGAAGTCAGACGTTTAAGCGACAGAGCCGCCCAGCTGCCTCCACCTCCCCTGCTTTTTTTTCCTTTTTAATGTTGGGTGCCTACTATTCTTTATACCTTTTCAGAAGTCTGAAGTATTTCTTTAAAATAGAATTCAACAGCTTCTGGTTATTATTTTTGAAACCCTTTAATCTCTTTACAGCAGTGATTCTCAAGGTTTATTTGAGCCTCTCCCCAGGTGACATGTAGCCATATTTGGAGACATTTTTGGCTGTCACAAATGGGGTTGGTGCTGTTGGAACCTAGTTGGTAGAGGCCAGGAATGCTGGTAAACATTTCACAGTATGCAGAACATTCCACCCATAACAAAGAATTATCTGGCTCTAAATGTTAATGGTGACAAGTTTGAGAAATCCCATTCTTTTAAGATAAGAAAATTATTTTTTAAAAAAATAGATTTTTCTTCCTCTTCCTTCTATTTCAAAGAAAATGAAACTCTATTTTGTAAATCATGAGAAGCAGAAATGATATCAGATGGTGACTTCATTCTCAGTAACTTTCATGTACATAATTATTTTCAGAAAGTAAAAATGCTCGATAAGGTCTTCAAGAAAAACAGAACTTTGTAAATAGGTAGTGTTAAAAATTACTTTACCTTTGGTTGATTGATAAAGTGCCGTGAGCACAGCAGCAACTACTATGGGTTGAGTTTGACTGGAATTTATAGATGAAGTTTCTATGAAATAGTTAATCACTTTCATTTTCTCCATCTCCAAGAAGGGACAAAAAGGTAACTGATAAAGAAGCTGTTTATTCTCTTGTTTTCTTGTTAGTGGCACATTAGTATTCGACAGTGGTACTGTACTAAATTCTGGGGCTGCTACTGAAATGTCGTCATTAAATTCTGACTTTACACATCTGGCATACTGCCTAAATGCAGCTCAGTGTGTTAAAGTGTAGATTACAGTCCAACAAATCAATGCTCTTGAATTGTGAGTTTATGTAAACCTGCAATTATAAACAGTGTGCAATCACTTTCTTTGCCTACCTGATGAGGGGAAGAAAAGCAAGCTGTTTTTCCAGGCTGAAGGGGTGAGAATGCCAGCTTAAAATAGAAGCATTCTCCAGCACATCCTTTAAGACATGGCTTTTGATAAAAGCAGTTTCTCTGCATACCTCTTAGCCTATTACTACCTGAACTGTTTAGGGAAGTTCCTTTCTTTTCACTGACAGACTTGGGAGTGTCTTCAGAGAACTGGTTTGGTGTTTTAGTATTTTCTTAAAAAATCTGTGACCATTTGTGGGTAAAAGGAAAACAGAACAAGAGTCATGAGGCCCCTAGTAGAAAGGCAGTCACTCTAATCCCACAGAAAATGAAAAGTTTCAAGCAGCACAGTCACTAACTGCCATCTAGCAATTAAAAATGGCAGGATGGGGAAGACTAGAGATTCTTTTTTTAAGTTTATTTATTTATTTTGAAAGAGAGAAGGAGAGAGAGAGAATCCCAAGCAGGCTTCACACTGTCAGTGCAGAGTCTGATGTGGAGCTCTAACTCACGAGCTGGTGAGATCATGACCTGAGCCGAAACCAAGAGTCAGACACTTAACCGACTGAACTACCCAGGTCCCCGACCAGAGATTCTTTTGATGCTTTTGTAGAGATCAGAGTACAAGGATCAGGCACTATCCTATTTCTAGAGGCTAAGGCTTGATGGATTTATATTAGAAAAGGATTTAGGACACAATTATACCCACAGGGTAAAACACTGTCAGCAAAGTTAGCTTCAAATTCAAAGGAAAAATTTATACACAGATACAATTAAAGATACAACTTTATCTTCATTCCAGGTAGCTGTGGATGTCAGCCAGTTATTGAAAACAAATTTAGGAAGAAAAACTCCTGGTGTTGGTCTTTCAATCATATTTTGGCCAAAATAAAGCAAAGTAAAAAAAAAAAAAGCATTTTCCCAGGAAACCTTTTTTTTTTTTTTTTATCACAACAGAAAAATCTCTGTATAGAAATGTTTTGGCCACATTTCTCATTTGGGAATACGGTGGTTCTGGACATGAAATGCTTGTATTTCTTTTCTCAGTGACAGTCCTCTCCACCTTTTTTTTTTTTTTTTTTTTGGAGGGGGATTCCATTGCTTTTGGGATAAATCAGTTGTCCTGAGTCACATTTTCATGTAATGACAGAGTTGTAACCAGCCCTACAGTCTAGAAACTGTGATTGGAAATGTGGAAGATGTTGACTGAATTATGGGAGCACCATACAGAATCTGAAAAGAATTTTATCCTTTATACATTTCTAAATTCATTTTCCTCAAAGGACACTTGATGAGTCACTTAAAGGGGGCACTATTCAAGGGTTAGGATTTAATCTAACCTACATTTCAAACGTAGAATCAAATTTTAATCTTTTGCCATACTTGGGAGAGAATGGATCTAGTTAAGTGTTTTTATCTGTAGCTAGGGAGGCCAAGATAGCTGACAGGTACTCATGTTGGAAGAGGACCAACTCTTCTTATTCCATGCTGCCAAATTCAAGATGATATGCCCATTGCTTTGAGGTTCTTTTACAAACCTAAAACATCATGTTAAATTTCATCAACTACTTTTCCCCTAGGGATAAAATTAGGATATGCCATTGTGCTTTTCTAGCTTTGTATTAGTTATCTATAGCTGCGTAACAAATTACTCCAAATTTCAGCAGCTTAAAACAACACATACTAGCTTGGATTTCTGCATCAGTTATCTCAATGGCATTCAAGGTCTTTCACAAGCTGCAATCAAGGTGTTGTCTGTGGTCATCTCAAGGCTCCACTGTGGAGAGCACTTTTTCCAGATGTGTTGCTGGCAGCATTTCAATTCTTCACAGGTAGTTGGATTGAGGACCTCTGTGCCATGTTCACTGTTGGCTGGAAATGCCCATTTCTTGTCACATGGGGCTCTCCAAAGAGCATCTCAGCACATAGCAATTGACTTCCATCTGAGCAGGAAATCACAAAACTACTAGAGTGTGAGCAAGACAGAAGCCAGTCTGTCACCTAATCTCAGAAGTGATAGGTCACTTTTGGCACATTCTATTCATTGGAAGCAGGTCTCCAGATCCAACTCACACTCAAAGGCAGGGGCTGACACAAGATTGTGAACACCAGGATCCCTGGGAGCCATCCTAGAAGCCTCCTACCATAATCTTTATTCACCTTTTTTTATATTAAAAATGAATGAGGAAGATTGCCTTTAGATTATGGATGTGAAAAACGGGCAGTTGCAGCAAGTTTACTATTGTTACTTGGGTGCATTTTCAGAGCTAAACTGTCTTCTGAGGGTCTAGAAAGAACTCCCCCACAATTCACATGACTATATTTTGGTTCAAAGTTGTGAATATTTCTCTTAAACACTGCGTATACAATAGGACAGAGTCATCAGTGGAAGAATAGAAGATTTTAAAAGCATGGTTCAATACCTAGATTTCTGATGAGAATTCCTTCTACCAATCAGCAGTTACTCAAAATGTTTCAATATAGTATGTACCAGCTGAGTGGCCTGCTGGCACCAGATGTTACAGAGTATGACAAAGCTTGGCAGGTGAGAGCACTTTCAGATAAAAGCTGTTTCTTGATCCTAAATAACACAGCTCTAACTATTTGCAGAGACAGAGCAGTGGTAACTACTCTTTCTTTCGTCTTTCTTTGTTCCTTGATCTTTATGATTATAAAACTCAAGAGTTTTTTGCCTCTCATTGCTTTCTCCTCAGTGAAATCTACTCATCTGTCCTTGCTGAGCAGTGGCTGTGACGGTTGTGTTCTGCATCTCAAAAGGACATGTGTTCTGACAGCCCACTCTGGACTTCCTTGCTGCCATTTAGTGACTGACTGGGTGTAGCAGACTGTATTTGCAGGCAATCGAACACAAATTCTTCTTTAAAAACAATTTTTTTTAGCTTCACTTCACTTGAAGATTAACCTGAAAATTTAAATGGTGTAATAGCCTGAAGATGCTCTTATTTTTTTTTTTTTATCATAACTAAGATTACTTTACTTTGGAAGCTACTGGATAGGGAATGCCAACTTCACCCTACAAGGAAATGAGGCCTCTTTGCCACTTCTGGAGACTTTGCAAAGTGAGACAAGCAAGGAAATCAAAACACAAGTTTTGTTTCCAGCTCAAGGGTCATATTCCCTACTGTGAAGTGTCAAACCCAGGATTAAACATACAAGAATTCTTACATGGTCTGGAAAATCAACTCTAAAAAAATGAATTGCTTTAAAAAAATGTTTAGCTTTTTGGGCTTTTGTAGTCATTAACCAATCACAGAAATACATGAAAAAGTTACTCAAAAAAGCAAATTCAGAATTTTTGTTACTAGTAGAGGTATATAAAACATGGAAAATTGATTTTGCAGGGACCTAAAAAAGATATCTGAGGTCAACTTGTCATAACGGCTTAGAACTCGAATCATTGTCCAAACTCAAGAGATATAGCACACAAATCTTTAATTTCTGGAGTATACATTACTTCCTTTAGATTAAAAAAAATCACAAAAGCAAAACACTGAAGCTGTTTTTATCTAGTGCCAAGCCTATAAATTGTTAACATTGTTTATTAAGAATTCACAGTAATTGTCTTGCAGTTTGCAGAAGCCAAGAAGTCATGGCAACAAAATTGTAGAATAGTGTTACATAGATTAAAAAAAGGTAAAATATAATGGTTTGAAAAAATTATTATAGAATAAATTACATTTTATATCAGAGTGGTAGACGAGCTTACATGGAACATCTGTGGGCTGCTGTTTAGAACTGCTTGACCTTTAAAACTTCCAGCCAGCTAAAGCAGAGAAAAAACAGCGAAGGCAGGGAAAGAGCACAGGACTAGTTCAGAGATGTGGGTACTCTCTCCTCTTCTCTGGGCCTCAGAAAATAAAGTTGGAGCAGGTCATCTTTCTTGGGATCTTAAAAAACCTCTAATCATGAACAATATAGCACACATCTTTTTGTAAGAGGGTATAATCAATCCCCTTTGAGAATCACTCCTGGAATCTCAACCAGGCTTTTTTCCTATCCTGTCTCCTCAGTTGACACACTCCTGAAACCAGAAAGCATTCTGCTCATCCAACAATTGCAGAACTATAAAAATGTTCAGCAGCAGACACTTAGGAGGTCCTTTTAATGCCTAATAATTACATGAAACATGACAAAGACACAAGAGCTGTTACCAAGTCAGTTAACGAAGCCTTTTTAATCTCTTTTGTGACGTGAAATGTGGAAAATCCTTTGCTTTTTGTTAAATCTTTAGGTTGAACATTTCCCCCCACAAAAGGTACATCATACTTTATTCATACATACTTTAGATGTTGGGATTTGTAGGTTTCCTGCAATTTGTGGGCACTTGAGGGTTGTTATCTTGTGCTAAACTCAGGATCACAGATGAAAGGTAACGAGAGTATAGTAGAGGTGTCCTTAATGCCGTTCATGAATTGAAGATATTCTCCCCTCCAGATTTGCATTTTCCACTGTATGTTTAACAACTGGCTACTATGTTCTCTGTGAAGGGTGTAATAACTTCCACAAGATGGCTAAAGTTCATCTCCATTACTAAAACTTATGGCTTTTGCTTTTTTAGTAAACAATTTGTCAAGTTTTCTCACTGACCTCAAAGATAGACTATATATGCAGCAATTAGCATTATGCTGGTAATAATGCCTAAAAATTAGTTCCATTCTCTTCTCTTCCTATAGCGTACTGCCATATAAATGTTTGACTAAAAAATAAATGAGGCCTAGTCCCCATCTATAGTTCAATGAAGGCATACAATACATGGCAGTTTAAGGCTGGCTTAGCTAATATTGATCATCTGGCTCTTCAGTTCTACCCCTGCAGAGACTAACTCATCAGAAACCAATGATCCTGCACCAAATTAAGATGTGCCTTCACTAAAGATTTACCATTTAGAATTCTCTCTGCATTTTGCATCTTTTTTTAAATTCTGAGGAAATGTTCTGTATAGAGACCCTCTCTTTCTTTAGTTGAAGAGAAAACTAGCTTCTGCAAGTAAGTTTGGGTTTTTTACTGTGGAAAACAAAAACTGTTTCTTTTGTTTCAGTAGCCAGAAAATTTAGAAATTTCTTGTCCAAGATTTACTTGCTGAGTTGCCTGAAACTATGTGCTTCTGTGTTGTTTTAATGTTAAATGTCTTCTTTAAAGGCTCTATTTTGTAGGCTTCTTCATGCCCTTTTAAAAGAAAATAGGACACAAATTTCAAAAATAAAAATATAGTTATAAGTGACTCTCAGGAAGCATACTGTATTATTTTCTACTATAAGGTAGGTGTTAAAGATGAATTTAACAGCTGTTTTTATAATGGATATAATTTTACACAGAAAATATGCTAGTTTTCCTTCATCATGAAGAATGAGATCACAGTTATTATCATATTAAATATTTACTATGCTGTTCAAATGTTGGCTGGCTAGTAATACTAGAATGCCTATTCAACATAGGTACTGAAAGAATTTCTATCTAATCTGGCTCTGGTTCATTAGTTCATTGAATACTATATTCATTAAGTGTTTCCACCTCCCCAAATTGTATATTTAAAACAGGAAATTATGCTGACTTAGAAACAACTTAAATAGTGAATATACTATGTATAGGTTTTCCTATCTCCTAGATATTAAATTTTAAAAAATAAAAAATGTGATATAAGAAACATGTTGAAGGGGAATTATATATGTATCATATTTAAGGTCCCAGTTTTCACTAATCTGAGAAAACATGGATGTGATCTTAAAAAATCAATGAAATTCAGTGAAACTTCAACTTCTCATTTCATTGAGAATTACAAAATATATAAAAAATGAGAATTTATCTCTTTTAAATGGCATGTCTATATTAGTTATAATTTGGTAAATGGTTCCTTTCCATATATATTTTAAGATCCAAAAATCTCAGTGTAATAACATGATTGAAGAATCATGTAACAATGTATATTTTAATATAGATTTGTGTAGTGATTTGGAACAATAACACACAGTGAAAAATTTATCATAAACTAAATGCAATAAGGAAAAGAAACAAAAGCTATGTACACTTCACCAAGGTCTTTACAATAAGTTATAACGTGGAGTTCCATCACAGCATATTTGTATACAAAGCCACTAATGTGAACACTGAAATAAATCTGTCATGTAGGTCTTTAATCTTGATTTAATAAAGTTTTGTACAGTATCAAATAATATCAAAAGTCTAAAAAAACACAATGAGTTTTTATATCATGTTTATAAATTATTGTTTATATACCATAAAAAAAATAAGGTCAAAAGTGCAGTTTAAAAAAAAGTGGAAGTTGTTATTCTTGGTAAGAACTAGAAAAATGTATTGTCCCAAGTACGAAGCAATCTGAGGGCTTTTATATATAGTTTCTTAGGAATTTTCCGTTTACTCTCACACAATCTTGGTTACCATATGCCATTAAGATAAACCAATACAAAGGGAGCAAAATCATTTTCTTATAAAAATAACAGGGAACACAAATCTGGTGATGAGAAATGCTGGAAATAAACATAATTACAGGCTTCCTCCAAAATGAATTAAATACCTTGCTCACAGGAATGAATGGGCTATTACTGAATGTGACCAAATTTGGGATATTTCAAAAGATTTCTAGCAGTTTTAATCCTTTTTAAGTTTTTAGTCATAAATGGCAAGGGTGCATACATCCTAGGATTATGAAATCTAGTATGAGTAAGACAAAATAGGACCTAAAGGTGATAAATCATATCTTTTACCATTCACAAAAATAAAGACTAAGGATCCAGTAATTAAAAGGTAGCAGTATAGAAATTAGTCAAGAAGAAACAGACGGGTGAAACAGAACTCTGGGTCTTAATTGCACTTACCACAGTAACTACTTATATTTTGACAAAATCTAGAACAAATGCTTGTATTGAAATATGTGTGGTATGTTAGCCACTTATATTTATTCAAGAAACAAAAATGGTAAAATCATGAACTTATAAAAACAAATTAAATTTAGAGAAAAGAAAGGAATGTAAAGAAAAATCTCATTTTTAAACTTATTGTGGGATCAAAATATTGACAAGCTGTATCAATCAAGAGCAGTATTCCTGAAGCAGCCTGAGCCTGGCTCAGCAGAACTACTCCACTCTTTAAATGCTAGTTAACAGGTACTTTGTTTATGTGACACCAAGCAATAAATGATTATTATTTTTTTCACTGAATGGAGTAAGTTCCTTGGTTGGCTTAACATACAGACTGCCTGAGATAATAAAAACTTCACCATTACAATAGGTTAATGGGAAATGAAAGTCTTTCTAGTTTCGACAGGAGAAAAGTGTTGGCTGCTGAAGAGAAAGGCTGCATACGTACATACTTAATAATTAATGTCCCCTTTAGTAGAAGATTAAAAATCGATGGATATGGATGCTTGTGCAGAATCCTCTCGCCCCCTGACATAAATTTCACAAGGAATCTCCTCCATTACTCTGTCTTCTAGGGCCTGTTCAGAGCACTCATGTGCCTGTTTGAAAGTGTAGCTACTCTTTTTGAAGGTGCTATTAAATGTTTTCATTGGCTGTGGTTGTGCAAAATCATTTCGGAAAGGCAGTTCCATGGAACCCAGGTTGGTCCTGCTTTGTTTGACACTGGATGCTTGTGATCCGCAGTGATGGTCATGAATGCACCGGGAGGCGGTGGACGAGCGCCTCATCTTCTGGTAGTTGTCCAGTTCTTCTGACAGGTCGGCCAGGTCTGCTGAAATCTCTTTGTCCCTTAGTGAAAACAGTTCATAATGAGGAGGATCAAACACTTCCTGAAATCCAGTTTTATTAAAAGCAGTTTTGCAAGCCATGACCTTTTTTCGAGGCTGTTTCACTTGTACTAAAATAGAAATAATGAGAAGGACCAAGACAATCCCTGATGTAATGCCAATAATTGTTCCATGAGTTTTAGTAATTTGTTCAAATAGTCCTGCTTTTTTCTTTTCTGCAGAAAGAGAAAGAGAAACAATGAGGCTTTCAAAATTCATTAACGAGTCCTGTCCCAAACTGGTAAGGTATTTTTAGGTAAAGCAGAACACATGGGTCTGTTAGACCACAGATGATGCCACCTAAAATTAGGTTTTTGAAGAAATAAAACAATATTATTATGATTTCTGGTTAAACTAGCCAATCGCAATATGGTTAGATTTACATAAAAGAAAAAGGACTTGGTTCTTTACTCAGAAGGTACATAAATGCATACAATTTGCAAATTAAATTAAATACATGAACATAAAGAAAATGCCAGGGGTGCCTGGGTGGCTTACTCAGTTAAGTGTTTGATTCTTGATTTTGGCTCAGGCCATCATCTCACGTTTCTGAGGTCGAGCCCCATGTCAGGCTCTGTGCTGACAGCATGGAGCTTGCTTGGGATTCTCTCTCTCTGCCCCTTTCCCCCTCCCCCAGCTCATGCTCTCTCTCTCAAAATAAATAAATAAACAAAAAAGGAAAATGTTAAACAAATACACGTATTCTATCAAGTTTAGTTTTCTGTTCTATGGTATATATATATATATTTTTAATGTTTACTTATTTTGAGAGGGAGAGGGTGCCCATGAGCGGAGGAGGGGCAGAGAGAGAGGAAGACAGAAAAACCTAAGCAGGGTCTCTGTGCTCTCAGCACAGAGCCTGATGTGGGGCTAAATCTCATGAACAAACCATGAGATCATGACCTGTGTTGAAGTCAAGAGTTGGACACTTAACTGACTGAGCCACCCGGGCTCCCCTATGGTATTTCTGACAAAAAGCCACATTGAAGTATATCCACAGTATCTGTACTGACCACCATCAGCAAGAGAGAACTAAAGTGATCAGGCTAACCCACTTAGATATGTTATCACAATCTACCATTTGAACGGTTGCCTAAAAATACTTCAAGTACTTAAGACAGCCATATCAGATCATATTAACTTCTTAGTAAGATATTTACTGAACTCTGGGAGAATAAAAGGGAGGTCAGTTTTAGGATTGAGACAATGATTTGATAATGTTTGTAGGTATTCAACTATTACCACAAGTCACATTTACCTTAGATATACACTAGAAAGCATTGGAAATTTTATAAAATGAAAAAAAGTAGTTCTTACAAGTCTGCTTTGGTTGCTCTTTAAGACTGAACCTGTCAATATTTATTAAACAGCATTTGTATATAATTAAAAAATACTACCATTTTAGGTAACTTTCTAAATTATTCTGAGAATAAGATATCTTTACAATATGAATAGAAAATAATGAAAGAAATATTATAGCAGACTCCTGAACAACTTAAAAACACAGTTCATAAAAATGAATGCTTTTGTTGAGAGTGTTTTTCTTTGCTTTCACCACATACCAGAGGTCTATACTCTATTTAAAAGAAACATTTATATTATATGTTTCCATTCATGCCAAAGCAGCTATTGCTAAATATAGTTGTAGAAAAGGGCATTTTAAGTTTTTCTTAATGAAGGGCAACGGCCCCTTTTCTCTCAAAAAGGTTGGCCTTTGCCAGTGCACTCACCTTTACAATGATTTTCATCCCAAGGGTATGCACAGTTCTGAACACCATTACAGACTAAAGAATTATTGATGCACATGTTGCTGTGGCAAAAGAAAGTGCTACCTGTGCAGGGAGCTGCAGGAAAGAAGAAAAATTTGTTGCTAAGAACTCATCCTGGTTTATTTACACTTAAGGTTGTTCCATGAGTACACTCCTACTATACAAACAATAAGACAAAGGCCGATACTCTCTGATATGGTCTCGCCTAATCTTTTACTTAAGGATGCCCAAGTGTCATTTTTAATGTAATGAGAATATTAATATATTTGCCATGGTTCTTACGGAATGAGTATATAGCCTGGTAGCATTTCAAACTGTTAGAGAAGAAAATGCTGGCAAGGATGTGGAGACACTGGAACCCCTGATGCATCGTAGACAGAAATGGTACAGTTGGTACTACGATGGTATAGTTGCTGTGGTAAACAGTATGGAGTTTCCTCAGAGATTTACACAGATTACCATGTGCTTCCATTTCTAGGTACATATCCCAAACAACTGAAAGCAAGGATTCAAACACATAGTGTACACCCATGTTCATGGCAGCATTATTCACAAAGCACACAGCAGCATCATTCCACCAAAAGGTGGAAACAATCTGAATATCTGTTGATGGATGAATGGATAACCACAATGTGTATACATATCTAATGAAATATTACTCAGTGTTAAGACTCAGAAGAAAAATTCTGACACATGCTACAACATAGATGAATCTTGAAGATATTATGCCTGAAGAAAGACAGACACAAAAGAATAATATGGTCGGATTCCAGGTATATATGGTACCTGGAGCAGTCAACTCATTGAGAGAAAAAAAGAACAATAGCTACCAGGACCTGGAGGGAGAGGGGAATGGGGAAGGTTTAATGGGAGAGTTTCAGTTGGGAATGATAAAAAAGTTCTGGAGATGGATGGTGGGGATGGTTGCAGAAAAATGTGAATGTACCTAATGCCACCAAACTATACACTCAAAAATGGTTAAAATGGCAGATTTTATGTTATATAGATTTTACCACACGCAGAAATAGCTCTTTGGAATTTCAAAATTAAAATGTTTTAAAACAAGATTTATGGAACATATACCATGTAATTTTGAATTTTGTATAAACTGTTCTTTCAGCCTGAAATGTCTCCTCTTTTCCCTTCCTGGTGACCACTTACTCATCTTTCAAGATCATCCAAAATGTTGCCTTCTCTGTGAAGATTCCCTCAATTCTCCTAGGCAGCTAGTGACCCTGTGTTCCTGTCATACTCTGTATGTGCTTCTAACACTTCTCATATGTATAAAAATTTGTTACACTATATTATGACTCAGTGTGTTTACTTCAGCTAGAAAATAAAGTCCTAGATCAGAGACAAAAGTACCAACATAGTAATAACGTGTATTTCAGTGTAAACACACACACACACACACACCTGAAAGTCAATGGAAGCAGGACAGCTTATTTTTTTCTCCCACTCAGAAAGACTGTAGAATTATGACAGAAGCCCCTAAAAATCAACCAACATTTTGACTTCCAAAAATGTAATCAAACACAATGTATTTCTGGCCAAAAAATTCTACACTTATTTTGAGAAGATACATGTCTCATCAAGGAAGGAAAACTGAGTACCACTCTCTATTATACTATCAGGCCTCAAACGTTTTTTATATTTCCTTTTTAAAAGTTTCTTTTCAATGTGTGCCTGGGTGGCTCAGTTGGTTAAGCACCTGACTCTTGATTTTGGCTCAGGTCATGATCTCACAGTTTGTGGGACTGAGCCCTACACTGGGCTCTGGGCTGACAGGGCGCAGGCTGCTTAGTATTCTCTCTTACTCTCTCTCTGTGCTCCCCCTCCATCTCATGTGTGAGCACACATGCTCTCTCCCTCTCTCTCAAAATACATCAACATTAAAAGAGTTTCTTTTCAAGATGAAAAGAAATATCTAAAATTTTATGAGATTAATAACTGGATTTTCTCCCCTAAATGTATCTTTTTAAAAATAAATATACAATGAATCTTATTAAAACAATAATGAAGTTAGTATTTCTTTCCCTCTAAATAGAAGTCCCTCTCTTTAGGTTAAAATCATAGGAAGTTTTGGAATACCTAACCACATTGTCCAACTGCATTATCAGTAACAAAACTGACAGTCTGGTAAAAAACAAACAAACGAAAAACCAAACACACATACACAAAACAAAAAAACTGACAGTTTGGTATCCACCTGCCTGACCCTTTGTCTATTTCTCAATTTGGCTCTGAAAATGGACTATAAAAACAGGTATTTATTGGGTCCCCAGGAAACCCTAAAACAACATCTGATATTTATCAAATATTTATTAGACTTATAATGTAGGTCAATAGACATCCATTGCATCACTAATCATCAGGTAAATGCAAATCAAAACCACAATGAGATATCACTTCACACCTGTCAGAATGGCTGCTGTCAAAAAGACAAGAAATAAGTCTCAGTGGAGATGTGGAAAAAAGGGAATATTCATGCACTGTTGGTGAGAATGTAAATTGATGCAGCCCCTGTGGAAAACAGTATAAAGGTTCCTGAAAAAATTAAAAACAGAATTACCACATAATCCAGCAATTCTACTCTTGGGTATATATCTGAAGAAAATAAAAATACTAATTCAAAAAGATGTATGCACCCCTCTGTTCATTACAGCATTATTTATAATAGCCAAGATATGGAAGCAAATTAAGTGCCCATCCATGGATGAATCAATAAGATGTGCATGTGTGTGTATACACACACATACAATGGAATATTACTAAACCATAAAAAGGAATGAAATCTTGCCATGTGACAACATGGATGGACCTAAAGGGTATTATGCTAAGTGAAGTAAGTCATAAAAAAATACCCATGATTTCATTTACATGTGGAATCTAAAAACCAAAACAAATGTACAAACAAAACAGAAAGACTCAGAAACAGAGAACTAATGGTTGCCAGAAGGAAGTGGGGGTGCAGGGGCGAGATGGGATGAAATAGGGGAAGGGGATTAAATAAATAAGCTATGGAGATACAATGTACAATTTAGGGAATATAGTCAATAATATTGTAACAATTTTGTATGGTGACAGATGGAACCTAGACTTATGGTGATGATCATTTCATAGTGTATGTAAATATCAAATCATTGAATATAGTATCGTTTCTTAAATGCATGTCAATTATTCAATAGAAAATAACATCCAAAATTGCTTTGCTATTAGAGAGCAAATATAATCTTTTTTAAAAAGATTATTTATTTATTTGTTGAGATAGAGGGGAGGGGTAGAGAAAGAGTGGCAGAGAGAGAGGGGGAGAGAGAGGGAGGGAGGGAGGGAGGGAGAGAGAGAGAGAGAGAGAGAGAGAGAGAGAGAGAGAGAATCCCAAGCAGTCTCCGCACTGTCAGTGCAGAGCCCAATGCAGGGCTCATTCTCATAAATGCCAGATCATGACCTGAGCCAAAATCAAGTTGGATGCCTTACCAACTGAGTCACCCAGATTCCCCTATAATCTCTTTTTAAGGAAGAATTTTCCAAAGGTAATATTCAACCAAGTTTTAGTTTCAGCAGGCTAATCATTATG
This sequence comes from Cryptoprocta ferox, assembly GCA_028646485.1. Classification (NCBI taxonomy): domain Eukaryota; kingdom Metazoa; phylum Chordata; class Mammalia; order Carnivora; family Eupleridae; genus Cryptoprocta; species Cryptoprocta ferox. The sequence goes on from CM053563.1 coordinate 21,844,990, forward strand.
AACTAGGATTTGTTTATCTTTCCTCCCTCCCCACTATAAACTAAATGGAATTTAGGTATGACATTTATCTATATACAGTTAAATATTCTGTGCACTAAACTTTTAGGCTTGCTTATTTGCTGGGCCACTCCAGTTCAAGTATAATAACACCTAGGTGGCTTTGATGACTAAAGAATCTAAAATAGCTAAGAACTGAATAGCTTGGGAAATCATGCTATGAAGCAGAGAATGGGAAAAAAATAGATTAGTAATTAATAAAAATTGTTTCTGTTATTAGTTAACCTGTATACTTTAAGATTTTAACCAATTCCTTGGGTCTGTTTCCTCTTTTTAAATGAATTATCGGGATAGACAGGTATCTCAGACTGCTGGTTCTAAAATCAATGAGACTATGTGGTGTCAAGCACATTGATACTTCTATTCTCAGAAGTATCATGTATATAACAAGTAATTTACTCAGACTGAACCCATCATATGTATCATTTAAACTATTAAGTAATTATCTCATGATTCTTAAAACAATGTTTGATGATTTCAAAGCTTATCATAAGGGCAATACATATGAGTTATATGAATAAGCCATTAGGTTGAGGGCAGAAAAGCCAAAGAAAACAAAGGATGGTGGGGTGCCTGGGTGGCTCAGTCAGTTAAGCGCTGAACTCTTGATTTTGGCTCAGGTCATGATCTCGTGGTTTGCGGGATTAAGCCCTGCTTTGGGCTCTGAACTGACAGCGTGGAGCCTGCTTGGGATTCTCTCTGTGCCCCTCCTCTGCTGGCACTCTCTCTTAAAATGAATAAGGAAACTTAAAAAAAAAACCCACAACAACAGGATGGTTGTATTTTATTTAAGTACAAACTTAGCTGGTGTACCCACTTCAATTGTGTCATGTATACTATAAAATTATATTACACCCATGTGTGCGGTTTAACATAACAAATAGCCTATAAAACACAACAGTATTTTTGAATTCCTCACTTCAAAACACTGGTGTTTTCTGGCTTTTTGTTTATGTATCATACCACCACCCTAATACACAGTATATCATATTACCTGCTGACCTCTAATTTTACCTATCTTATCCAGTTCACAAATGAGAATACAGGGAACAGAAGCTATTTTCAAGACAAGCTGAGTGAGGTTATAAGCAGTACTGTGGCTTCTAGGCATGCTGATTTTGAGTCAAACTATCATTAGCTCTTTAAGTTTATTCATAGAACATTGTGTGACCACATTTTGATGTCTCTTTATAGTCTCAAAAGTGGCAAAAAAAAGACAGGTTTTCTGCTCAGAGTTTCTCACTGACTGAACAGTAAGTGGAAAACACCCTCATGAGGTTTTTATTATAGAGTTCTTTACAACTGCTCTCCACATGATTTAAAGTAATTAGAAAGCATCAGTGATATCATCAGGTTTTGTTCTGTAGAAATACACTATAGTCACAATTACAGATGTATTAAGCTCTATGGATTTTTAGTGGGTAAGCATAACTGTTTATGATGAGAATCAAAGTATCAGTTATTGACCTGGGATGCTAATGACATGCTTCAATTAAGAACTATAAAAAACAGCTGAATTACAGCAATTTATAAGTAAAGGGCAAAGAGAATAGCAAAAATAGCACCAGTTATGAACTGTTTTCTTTTTTAATTTTTTAAAAATGTTTTTTATTTATTTTTGAGAGACAGAGAAAGAGCGTGAGCAGGGGAGGGTCAGAGAGACAGGGAGACACAGAATCTGAAGCAGGCTCCAGGCTCTGAGCTAGCTGTCAGCACAGAGCCCGATGCGGGGCTCGAACCCATGAACTGTGAGATCATGACCTGAGCTTAACCGACTGAGCCACCCAGGTGCCCCTTATGAACTACTTCTAGCCTGAGGACTTTCCCTTTTCCCTTTTACTCACTACTGGGTCATGGCATGAGAAAGAAGGGTTAGGGTTTCAGCCTCCCTCCCTTCTCATGAGATGTGGCAATGATGCTGAAAGATGGTCTGTCCTTCAACTAGGCCTGTAGGGGGCTCTAGGCAGTATGTCACTGAAAATCACATTATGGATTTATTCTCACAAAAATAAGTTCTGCTGCTTTCACAGTTGTAGTCCTAGAAATTATTTTCCAAAAACCATATCCTGTCTGAAAGAGTGAGGTGTATATTAGTATTCAGTGCTTGGGAAGAAGTCAAACATACTGGTTGACTGCTATTCTATATCATTCACTTTAGCCAAGTTATATTATCTTAGTTCATATCTGTAATCAATGGGTAGTACCTCTCATGCAGAATTAGTCCATTTATATAACGCTTTTCTGAAATACTGATTGTTTTCATGGATGGATCATAACAGTTACAAATCATTAATAGCTTAGAGAAAAACAAAACAGTTTAACAATTTGAATTAATAATAAGCATACAAAAATGTACAGAGATTTCCTAGGTGCCTGGGTGGCTCAGTTGGTGAAGTGTTTGACTCTTGACTTTGGCTCAGGTCATCACCTCATGGTTCATGGGATTGAGCTCCACATAGGGCTCCGAACTGACAGCATGGAGCTTGCTTGGGATTCTCTACCTCTTCTTTCTCTCTACCACTCTCTCACTCATTCTCTCTCTCTCAAAATAAACATTAAAGAAAACAAGATTTCCAAACTGGACTTTTGTTTTAGAAAACTTACAAAATCCTTTACTTTGATCACATACATATGACATTTGTTTTTTGGAGGGGTGGTTTTCTTGTTCTTCATGGATAATAAAGCTAAATTTAGGATACCGAGCTAAGTCTATTGCAGTCTTTAACTTAGTTTTATGTTTAATGATTATTATAAAGACATCACTTGAGGGAGGCTTTTCACCTGTTTGCTTATCACATTTGTACTGATGAAGAAATCATTAGTGTATATAGAGAAATACCTTAACTAAAACACATGAGAGAAGAATTTTGCATTTAAGATTTAGATCAGTGCTGCCCAAAATATAATGTGAGGCAAAATGTGAACAAGTAGCCACATTTAAAAAGACCTTTAGAAAGAAACAAGTAGAAATTAATTTTACTAGTAGCTTATTGAACCTCATATATCTCTGCAGAAAAGAGTTAATACAGCAGCACTGAGGCTGCTACCTTTAGAAGTGTCTGTGTGCAAGGCTGGCCCTTAGTTTTGGCAACCGGGAACTTGACTTTCCTCCATTCTCTGACTGGTAAGGTTCATGGCGCCTAGAGTTTGTGTGAATATCATTTATGCCAAATACCTTCTTTCCTTTCGTAAGTCTACAATTTTGGTACAGGCAAGGCAGACGGTGCCTATGTGCCTAGCCCCCAATAAAAACTTGGGTGCTGAGCTCTTAAGGGGGTTCTCTGGGCAGAAACATTGTACACGTTAGTGCATTTTTTTGTTGCTTGAGAAATGCACATGCTCAGTGTGCCCTTCATGGGAAGGAGAGAGGATAAGAAAGTCTGTGAAAGGATTTCTCCAGACTCAGTATTTTTCCTTTGTTGATCCTATATCCTCCTTTCACTGTAATAAATCTTAGCTGTGAGTATTCAAATATATGCTGAGTCTTGTGTGAGTTCTTCTAGCAAATCACCTAACATGTGAATGGTATTAGAGAGTTCTGAAACAATATCCAAAATATTCTCATTTGACACATATATAAAATATTAGGAGAGATTTTACATTATTTCATACCAAGTCTTTGAAATGCATAATATATCTTTATAATTATAGTACATGTCAATTTAGATGGACCACATTATGAATGTTCAATAGGTACATGTGGCTGATGGGCACTCTTGGAAAACACAGGTATAAGACAGTGGGAATAAATAAGATGAGAAAGGAAAATGGCTGAAAGGCTTTCTTGCTAATTGTAACTATATCTTTGTATCATGCACTGCTTTGTAGTCATTTCAAATAGTGAAGCAGCCTTTACATAGCTGTTTTTTTCAAGTTTGAAAAGTTGATAAAATTTTTTGGACACAGTTGATACCCATCCATAGGGCAACAAGCAGCGGCAGGAGTTTACTCTATGCAAATATCACTGATGAGCTCTTGACATTTCCAACTACTTGAGAAACTCACTAAATCCAAAATATCTCAATGCTTTCTCCTCTTATCTGTCCAATTTTCATTTTCCAAGTCAGACGCAAATTGTAGGTATCTTTGACACATTCTGATCAGTTCCAAATCTTGTGTATTCTACCTCCAAACTCTTCTTTCTCCTGTCACTGCTCTGGTTCAGACCTTTCTGGTCTCCCCCTCTGACTATGGAAGTTAGCCTCCTACAGCCTCCACTCCCCAGTTAAAGCACAGCTCTGATTACATCATTTGTAGCACAAGACCCTTCATAACTCCCCAAAGCTTATAACACGAACCCTAATTTTATTTTTTTTATTCTACAGAGAAAGCATGCACACATAAGCTGGGGAGAGTGGCAAAGGGAGGAAGGGGGGGGAGACAGAGAAGGGGGGGGAGAGAGAGAGAGAGAGAGAGAGAGAGAGAGAGAGAGAGAGAGAGAGGGAGAGAATGAATGAATGAATGAATTTTATCAGGCTCCATGCTCAGTGTGGAGCCTGACACCAAGCTCAATCCCACAACCCTGGGATCATGATCTGAGCAGAAATTAAGAGCCAGATGCTCAACTGACTGAGCCACACCATGAACTCTAATTTTTGTCTTTCTAAAAAAATTTTTTTTAAGTTCATTTTTTCATTTTGAAAGAGAGAGCATGAGCAGGGGAGGGACAGTGAGAGATATAGAAAGAGAGAATCCTAAGCAGGCTCCACACTGTCAGTGCAGAGCCCGATGTGAGGCTTGATTCCACAACTGTGAGATCATGACCTGAGCTGAAACCAAGGGTCAGGTGCTGAACCAAATGAGCCACCCAGATGCCCCTAATTTTACCCTTTAATTTAAAGGCCTTCTATCTCTAGCTAGTCTCCATGCCGAGCATGGAGCCCAAAGCAAGGCTTAGACTCATGACCCTGAGATCAAGACCTGAGCTGAGAGCAAGAGTTGGACGCTCAACCGACTGGGCCATCCAGGCACCCCTAATCTACTTTTCTTTTTTTTAATTTTTAATTTTTTAAAGTTTATTTCTTTATTTTGAGACAGAGAGAGAAAGAGTGAGAGCACACGTAAGGTAGGGGCAGGGAGAGAGGGGCAGAAATCAAGTCGATGCTCAACTGACTGAGGTACCTCAGGTACCCCATGAGCTCTAATTTTAGCCTTTCTGAAAAAAATTTTTGAAGTTTATTTATTCATTTAGAAAGAGAGAGCATGAGCAGGGGAGGGGCAGAGAGAGAGAGGGAAAGAGAATCTCAAGCAGGCTCCACGCTGACAGCACAGAGCCCAATATGGGGCTAGAACTCATGAACTGTGATATCATGACCTAAGCCGAGATCAAGAGTCAAATGCTTAACTGACTGGGCCACCCAGGTGCCCCACTAACCTACCATTTTTGACTCATTTTTCTCTCTTCTTTCTTCTACTAATTCTTGTTGTCCAAATTAGCTCTATGCTTTTGTTCATTCTGTGGCCTCTGTTTGGAATAACAGAATAACCTCAATTATCCAACATTTCTACCTTCTAAAATCTCAAGGATAAACTCAAAGGTCCTATCTTCAAGTACTACTTGCTCCATAATCAATGCAGCCTGCTAAAAGTAACCTGGATATTTAATCAGGAAGCACTTCAGTTTCTGTCTCAAACAGTCATTTTCAGAGTCAATCCTGTAACTGCCTCATTTGCATCTATGTCACCTCACCTAAGTGACTATAATAAGATCCTTTAGAGCACGGGATGTTTCATCCATTTCTGTATCTTCATAGTAAACAGAGTATCTCGAGTGATAAATGTTAAATAAATGAATGGAAGGCAGGTAGGAAGGCTAGTTGGCTAAGTTGGCTTCATAACCCAACTGGCCATCTGGCAATTCATGAAGTCTTTAAAAATTACAGACAGAAGCGTTCAGCTATAAAAAAGCTTGTATAGGTCACATACAATCATGATATTAATATAGAATCCATGGAATAATAATATTTGGAAATTATAAGGGAAAATTACTAATTCCTAAATTTCTCAAGAAAAATATCTGATAGTATCTTACTCTTACACTTTTATGTTTACAAATTTTGATTTGCAAAAATCCCATAGTTTACCATTTTACTCTATTCAGTCAGGATATGAGGACAATATATAAGATATACCAGTTATTTTAAAAATATATTTGATGTGAACATACACACTAAACTATCTTGGGGCATTCTGGATGAGTCTTTAAATGGTAATTTTCTTCATACAGAGGTGACTGTGAGGAAAGGGACTAGTCAGAGAGGTTAATCAGCCCTCTCCAAATGTAGATTAAAGTTAAAGTCCACGTAAAACCAAACCAAAAACATGAAGGTATTTTTTAAAGCAGTTTAAAAAATTTTTTTAATGTTTATTTTTGAGAGAGAGAGAGCGCGCGCACGTGCGCGAGCTTGTGAATGAGCATGAGAGGGGGAGAGGCAGGGAGAGAAAGGAGACACAGAATCTGAAGCAGGCTCCAGGTGCTGAGCTGTCAGCACAGAGCCTGATGTGGGGCTCAAACTCACAACCCATGAAACCAAGATCTGTGCTGAAGTCAGATGCTTAACCAACTGAGCCACTCAGGTACCCCTTGAAGGCAGTTTTTTAAAAGACCAAAGGTAATGTAATGTAATGTGATTTATACTTATGATAAGCCAAATCAACAAAATAATTATTAGGAAGTACTGACAAGTCACTTGGACTTTTACAGGAGATAGAAAGGCAATAGAAACAATTTTTCCTAGGGATGTGTTCAGGTGAACTATCAGGAATTTAAGGGAAGAATCCTAAAATCTGTCCTCAGAGTGTTTCCACTTTTAAGCTGGATTAATATCTATAATGAGCTACAACATCCTTTAATATGAAAAAATTCTCACATGCTCACAAATTTGTAAAGATGACTTTTAAAGACTTAACTCAGATAAAGATAAAACCCCATTATAACTACAAAGAAAATTTCTAAAGAATATACACAAAAGGAAATTCGAATGTGTTGCCACAAAAAATCAATTAACCACAAAAGGAGGTTGTAATGAAGAAAATGAGGGAGAAAAAGCTTTAAGACATTTAGAAAACAAACAGCAAAAGGGCAGAAGTCCTTCCTTTTTAGTAATTACTGTAAATGTAAATGAGTTAAACCCTCCATTCAAAAAGCAGAGATTGGCAGAATAGACAACAACAACAAAAAAACCCCTAGATCCAACTGTATACTGTTCTACAAAAGACTCACTTTAGATCTAAAGATACAAATTGGTTGAAAGTAAAAAAAAAAAAAAAAATGGAGAAAGATATTCCATGCAAACAGTTACCAAAAGAGAGCTAGGGTGGCTATACAAATATCAGGCAAAAAGACTTTAAATCAAAACTGTTGCAAGTGACAAAGAGGGACAATGTATATTGGTAAAAGTGATTCATCAAGAAGATAACAATTATAAAAAAACAACCCAAAATCAGATCCCTAAAATATAGGAAGCAAACACTATTCGGAATTTTAAGGGAGAATTAGATATTCTACAATAATGGTGGGAGACTTCAATAACCCACTTTTAATAATGGATACAACAACCACACAGAAGATAAATAAGCAAATGAAAGAATAACACTGGAAGCCAACTGGAGGACCTAATAGATATATACAGAAAATTCCACCTAGCAACACCAAAATATACATTTTTCTTAGTTGTATATAGAACTTTCTCTAGGATGGACCATATGTTAGGCCAGCCATATACACACAAAAATCTTAAAAGACTTACATCATACAAAGTTTCTCTTCTAATCACAATGAAGTAAAGCTAGGTATCAGTAACAGAATAAAAACTGGAAAATTTGTAAGTATGTGGGAATTAAACTACATGCTCTTAACCAACTGGTCAAAGAAGAAATCACAAGGGAAATTAGATAATACCTAGAGACCAATGAAAATGAAAACACAACATACGAAAACTTATGAGAAACAATGAAAGCAGTGCTAAAAAGGAAATTTATAGCCATAAATGCCTACATTAAAAAAGGAGAAAAATCTTAAACCATTAACTTAACCTTAAAGAGCCAGAAAAGGAAGGGCAAACTAAGAGTTCTATGCCTTTATCAGTAATATTGAAATTATAGAGAATAGGGGCGCCTGGGTGGCTCAGTTGGTTGAACGTCCGACTTCGGCTCAGGTCATGATCTCACGGTTCATGGGTTCAAGCCCCGTGTCAGGTTCTGTGCTGACAGCTCAGAGCCTGGAGCCTGTTTTGGAATCTGTGTCTCCCTCTCTCTCTGCCCTTCCCCCACTCATGGTCTGTCTCTGTCTCAAAAATAAACTATAAAAAAATAAAAAATAGAAATTAGAGAATAGAAAAACTAGAGGAAATTAAAAAATTAAAAAATGGTTCTTTGACAAGATCAACAAAATTGGCAAACTTTAGTTACAATGACTAAGGAAAAAAAGAAACAGGTTAAGAGATCAAATTACTAAAATCATAAATGCAAGTGGAGACATTAGTATAGATCTAATAGATATAAAAAGGATTAGAAGAGAATACTAAAAACAATTCTACACCAACAAACTGCTAATCTAGATGAAATAGACAAATTCCTAGAAACATACATTCTACCAAAACTGAATAAAAACCAAATAGAAAATCTGAGCAGATCTCTAACTAGCAAGAAGATTGAATCAGTAATCAAACTATCTCCCAACAAAGAAAAGCCCCAGACTGGATGGCTTCACTGATGAATTCTACCAAATGTTTACAAAATGTCAATTCTCAAACTCCTCCAAAAAGCTGAAGAGAAAGGATCACTTTTTACTTATTCTGTGGACCAGCATAACCCTGATATCAGAACCAAACAACGATAGTACAAGAAATTAAATTACAGACCAATACCCTTTTATGTATATTGATACAAAAATTCTCAACAAAATACTAGCACTGAATTCAACAATATATTAAAAGGATTATACACCATGACCAAGTGGGACTTATTACTGGAACATAAAAATGGTTCTATATGCAAAAATCAATGTAACACCCCACATTAACAGAATAAGAGGGAAAAAAATGACATGATCATCTCAATTGAATCAGAAAACTCATTTGACAAAATTCAACATCCTGTCATGATGAAAACACTTAATAAACTAGGACCAGAAGAAAATTTCCTCAATGTGATAAAGGCCATATATGAAAACCCCAGAGCTAACACCATACTCAATGGTGAAAGGTTGAAAGCTTTTCTCCTAAGATCAGAAACAAGACAAGGATGTCTCCTTTCATTTCTAGTCAATATAGTACTAGACATACTAGTAAGAGCAATTAGGGGAGAAAAGGAAATAAAAAGCATCCAAATAGACAGGAAAATGTAAAATTATCTGTTTGCAGATAGCATGATCTTATATGCAGAAAACGCTAACAAGATTACACACACACACACACACACACACAGCTAATTCAGTAAAGCTGTAGGATACAAAAACTAGTATACAAAAAGCAAATGTCAGGAGCATTTCTACACACTAACAACAAAAAACTGGAAAAGAAAATAATTCTATTTATAACAGTATCAAACAAAAAAATTATTTTTTTAAAAACAATTTTTAAAAAATTCTTTACATTTATTTATTATTGAGACAGAGAAACAGAGCATGAGTGGGGGAGGGTCAGAGAGAGAGGAAGACACAGAATCTGAAGCAGGCTCCAAGCTCTGAACTGTCAGCACAGAGCCTGATGCAGGGCTCAAACCCACGAACTGTGAGATCATGACCTGAGCCGAAGTCAGACGCCCAAACGACTGAGTCACCAAGGTGTCCCTCAAACAAAAAAATCTTAGGAATAAACATAATCAAGGAGATGCAAGACGTGTATACTAAAGAGTACAAAACACTGTCGAAAGAAATTAAAGACAACAACTAAATGGGAAGAAATCCTGGGTTCATGGACTGAAGACTTAATATTACGATGACAATACTACTCAAAAGCAATCCACAGATTCATTATGATTCCTATTTAAAAAATCAAACCGGCAGTGTTTTCTGAATGTTTTCTGTAAGAGAAGGAAAGAGCTTCTTGGAAATATGGTTGGTTCTAGGGCTGGACCAGGGAAAACACAGCTGATCCTGGGCCATCTTGTAACAGGAAGAAAGTGTATTTTTTTTTTAAAGGGCACATCAAAAGGATAAAGGAGGCGGGGCGCCTGGGTGGCTCAGTGGGTTGAGTGGCCGACTTCGGCTCAGGTCATGATCTCACAGTTCGTGGGTTCGAGCCCCGCGTCGGGCTCTGGGCTGATGGCTCAGAGCCTGGAGCCTGCTTCTGATTCTGTGTGTCCCTCTCTCCCTGGCCCTCCCCTGCTCATGATCTGTCTCTCTCTGTCTCTCAAAAATAAATAAATGTTAAAAAAAAAATTAAAAAAAAAAAGGATAAAGGAGGCAACTTGAAGGAGTTCCCAGTGGCCAAAGCTTGGATTCTGAGTAACAAAATAATGTTAGTACTATAATAATTATATAACACATATAATTATATATATAATAATGGCATAAATAAAAATCCATAAACTCATACTGATATAAATAATTGAATAGATAAATGAGGGGAAAAATAGCTCTTTCTCACAGTTTAATTACAATGAATAAGTGTAGAAGGAATAATGGAAACAGAAAACTACCATTAGGTAAACACTACAGTAATACCTATTACAGGCAGAAACCATTAACAAATGCGAAGATTAGTGAGCAAAGGGATATATGCATAGTCTCAAAGAGAATTATTAATTAGAAGTGAAAAAATTAGTAACTTTCTTAGTGGAGAAACCTGACAAAGAGCACGTTAAACAAGTGACTGAAGTTAATGTAAGACAAATCCACATTATGTACCCCTGCCTCACTGGTGTGATGCACTGAGAAAAATATAATGTGATTTCTGGGGTACTGGCAGAAATGCATAACTTCAAACGAATCCATGAGAAAACATCAGACAAACCTAAATTGACAATCGACTAAATAAATAAATGGCCAGTACTCTTCAAATGTATCAAGGTCATTAAAGACTGAGGAACTGTCACAGATGGAGGACACCAAAGGACAGATGAAAGTAAATGCAATGTGGACATTAATGGGAAAACTACTGACACATGGATAAGGTCTATATACTGATCAATAATACTGAGTCAGTGTTAATTTTTAGTTTTACTACATTATTAGGGGAACCTGAGTGAAAGTCATATAAAAACTCTACTATTTTTATAACTTTGTATATGCTTAAAATTATTTAAAAATTAAAAGTTAGAAAAAAACATAGCCTATCTAAACCTTTGATGAGCATTGCTTGGTAGGTTCATAATTATTCATCATGCTGAATTTCTACTACTAATACTTTTTAAAATCTTGAGAGAAGTCTCCACTTTCTGCATTTCCTATCACTTTTACACCTCTATACTAAGGTAGTGTTGCAAAATGTATTAACATGGTTTTTCACCCAGGACAGTTAATTCCTTGAAACAGGGACTAAGACTTAGTTATTTCTACATCCTGTTACTAGTCTTTGCCAAAAGGAAATAGAACTGAATTCTGAATGAATGAAAATTATGTAAAAGATCTCAATGCTATAGGATTTACTTACGCTCCACAAAGGAAGTAAAGAGCATTCTGAACCTGCTTAGCCGACTACCTTCATCTGCCCACATTCGGATCACTCCAATTCCTGTTTTCAGCATGACATCATTGGCCACAGTGCTGCAAAACTTGGCCTTCAGATTTTCAATAGAACTGCTTCCATCATAAACTGCAACGAAATTTCTCTTGCATTCATTTGAGTGCTCCATTTGATAATCTAGGAACCTCAAATAAATCTGTAACATTAAAAGAGAGAAAAACACTGCTTTTGAAAAGATAAATTCAAATTTTCTAGTTCTACTATCCAGTCAACGTGGTAGACTGGATTACAATAGTTGACAGAAAAACAACCGATAAAAGGCTGGGGTGCCTAGGAGTTAAAAGAACTAAGACATTCTTTGGTCTCTTTCTTTGATTGTCTTAATGGAACTAAGTATTTAAGGAATCTTAAGTTTGCATTTGGTCTATAAAGAGAAGAAACTTTTTGTTCCATGAGGCTCACTGGTTGTCTTACATAGTTTCCTTATCATGAAAGCAATCTCATGGTACTGAAAGACTGGGAAAATAAAAGAATCCCTCATAACATGTAGTTTCTAAAAAGTTTTTCTTCACATTTTTAAAGCCTAAGTTTAGTAGTAAGGTACATACATCCTGCTTTTTCCTGTAACACATCAAAACCATTTTTCTTACCTACACTCTTCAAAACCATAAGCATTCCCATGACTTCCTGTGATTTATTTACCCCTTATACTGCACATTTATGTGGTTTAAGTGGTTTTAAGATTTCACCCCATAAATGACAATTTCTACAGTTTCAGTCAGGAAGATGTAAACTGTAGTATCAAAATAAGCACTATTAGTATTCTAATTTGCTTAGCATCCTTTTTCTTGAAATTTTATAGGCAGCTTGCTACCTGGTACTAAGATCTTAAAATATATTTGGCCCATTCTTGTTTGAAGATTTCCTTTAGATTGTAGGCTTTAATGTTCAGGTTGTGGGTTTATAAGGACATTGTGCTGATCTCTAAAATAACTGAATGAAGTAGCTGTTATTCTTTACAGGCAAGGAGAAAATTAAAGCTCAGAGAGATTAAGGAATTTTGTCCAAGGTTACTCAGAGTGAAGATCTGACCTAGGTTGGTCTGACTCTAACATTTGTGTTCTTCCCACTCCCCCGGATGCTTTTTATGCAGGCAAACACAGTTCACTTTTTGCTCTAGTTGCTCCTATGTGACTCTACAATTAAAATTTTAGTGACTAGAGAATAAAGACTTCCTTTGATTGGCATTAAAGACATATAATGAGTATTCATTCTAGTTTCTATCTCTGAGGTAGCAGTGTGATGCCACCTCCTTTCCTCCCTCCCTCCCTTTCTATTCATTCATTCAAAGATTTTAAGTACTCTCTACACCCAACAGGGGCCTGAGCTCATAACCCCGAGATCAAGAGTCACATGCTCTACTGACTCAGCCAGCCATCTTAATTCAAAAGACTTGGGGCACCTGGGTAGCTCAATCCGTTAAGCATCTGACTCGGTTTCAGCTCAGGTCATGATCTTACAGTTCATGGTTTTGAGCCCCATGCTGGGCTCTGCACTGACAGCACAGACCCTGCTTGGGATTCTCTCTTCCTCTCTCTCTCTGCCCTGCCTAGCTCTCTCTCGCTCTCTCAAAATAAATAAACTTAAAAAAAAAAAGACTTCATATAACAAAAATGTAATGTCATAGATATCTTCTCCCTATAACTCCTTGATGGCACAAAACTAAGCAAACAACTAAAAAGTATAGCTCAATGGGTTAAATTTCGACTAAGTAACTTTAGCTTATTTGAAATGACCAGTTTGTTACTTCCATGAGAATGGTGGAAAATTGGTAACTAAATAGAATTGCCATTTCAAAACTTCACAAAACCCTTATAAATGTATTACATAAAAGCAATAGGTTTCCTTAAATATATCATTTGTTCTCATTAATTCCACTGTTTACATAACCAAAGCATTCTGCTCCTGGTTCTGTGGTAGTGAGCAAGTTTCATCAATACAGTAATTATTTGTCTTCCCTATTATACTTTAAGGTCTTCCAATGAGAGAATCATGTGCTAATTACATGTAGTGTTAATTCTTGCTCATTCCAAGTAATGAAATACATGGCTAGGTTTATAAAACTATGAACTGGTAAAACTAAATATAAGAAAAACAATAAATAAGTCTGAAGTATTTAATCTCTTTTTTGTAATCCAAAGAAACATGGTACTGTACCAGGCCACAGTAAATGCTCTTTAAACATATCTTTTAAGTCAAAAGTTTTAAGTCATATGATAGTGACATTTTTTTCTGAGTATAGCAAAATATTGAAATAGTTTAGTTCAACTAATTTTCAGAAAATAACTCTAACAATATGAACCTAACAAATTGAAATAGGTGGAGTGGGGCACATACTACACTTCTCTCACCCAGAATGCATGACAACAGATCTACTAAATGTTCTTGGTCTCTTATCCCACTCCTACACCCTCCCCAGGGAGGTGGAGTTACTTTGATGGTGGAAAGTCTAGTCTTTCTTTCCTTCCCTCTTTCCCTGGACCACCAAGTAGGAAGCAGTGACCTGAGTAAGTGGGTTTCCTCTGCAGATGCAAACCTTCCTTGGGCTGGGATGGTCCAGGCTAGATTTAGGTGGGAACTGGTGGATAAGGAACTAGCAAGTCTAATATAACTCTTTCACTAAGTTGCTTCCTCTAGCCTTTGTTGTAATAAAGGTGCTATTTTGAATCTCCACATTCTCAGTGTGGAGGGAGAAGGGGATGCGGTCTACTGGAACCCCTGAAGACTCCAAGAGAAATGCAACGACATCCTCAGAAAGCAACTATGGACATATCTTGGAGGTACCACATGTTTGGTTCCAGACCACAATAAAGTGAATACTGCAATAAAGAGAGTCAAATGCACTTTTTGGTTCCCAGTGCATATAAAAGTTAGCTTGCATGGTAGTCTGTTAAGCATGCAATAGCATTAAGTGTAAAAAAAAATGTACATTCCTTAATTCAAAAATGCCTTATGGCTAAAAAAAAAAAAAATGCTAACCAGCATCTGAGCTTTCAGCAGTCATAATCTTTTTGCTGGTGGAGAATCTTGCCTCAATGTTGATGGCTGCTGAAGGCTGGGGTGACTGTGACAATACCTTAAAATAAGACAACAATGAAGTTTGCTGCATCAATTGACTCTTCTCACACAAATGATTTCTCTGCAGCACGAGATGCTGTTTGGGAGCATTTTACCCACAGTAGAATTTCTTTTAAAATAAAGTCAATTAGGGGCACCTGGGTGGCTCAGTCGGTTAGGGGTCCGACTTCGGTTCAGGTCATGGTCTCACGGTTCATGGGTTGGAGCTCTGCATTGGGCTCTGTACTGACAGCTCAGAGCCTGGAGCCTGCTTCGGATTCTCTCCTCTCTCTCTGCCCCTCCCCCAATTGCACTGTGTCTCTCTTAAAAATAAACATTTAAAAAAATTAAAAAATAAAATGGAGTCAATCCTCTCAAACCCTGCCGCTGCTTTATCAACTAGTTATTATTCTGAATCCTCTGTTGCCATTTCAAGAATCTTCACTATTATCTTCACCAGGAGTAGATCCCATCTCAAGAAACCACTTTCTTTCTCATCACAGGAAGCAACTCCTCATCCTTTAAAGTTCTATCATGAGATTGCAGCGATTCAGTCTCATGTCCGGGCTCCACTTCTAATTCTAATTCTCTCGCTGTTTCCAACACATCTGTAGATACTTCCCTCAAGTCTTGAATCTTTAATTTGTAAAAAATGCAGTAAAATGATGTGTGCCTCTGTATAGCATTCCAGATCAAAAGGAGACCCTTGATAATTGGTCGTACAACTACTGACATTAGATCCTTATAGTTGACATAAAATCAATTCTTAAATGTTAAAACTAAAGTACACAGATCAAATTATAGAAGTGTAGTTCTATAACCTTAGGTTAGGAAAGTTTATTAAAAACAAACATAGAAGACACAAAGTATAAACCATAAAGATAAAAATAATCAATTTTACTACATTAAATAAATGGACTTCCAGAACCAGCCAAGATGAAACAGTATGGCTTATTTCTTATTATAACTAAAAACTCAGGATAAAATATGAAAAGCAACATGAAGATTCTGGAAAGTAAAAGATGGCCCTTGAAAGGGAAGTCAAACTTGAATGACCCATAAAGGAGGTGAGATTCAGTTTTTTCCTTCTCCTTTGTGTCCTGGGCTGATTCATGGAACTAACAGCAAAAATAGACAACAAAGCCAGAGAAAGCACTCCAGCCAGAAGACTAAGAGATTGGGACGAGGTGTGTATGTGTCTCTGGTTTGTTTTTCCCACTCTACCAGCTCTGCCTAGGGTCAGCACCAATCATGGATCTGCATGCAGCAGCTGCAGCAGCAACTGAAACCCCAAGAGAAACGCCATCTCTTTAGCAGAACTGAGAAAAGGATATGATGATGTTGGGAGAGTATGGAGGGAGTTCCCCCATCCCTTTTTCCCCCTCTCTCTCTTAGTCACTCAAAACTCACAACAGGGTAGGAGGCAGAAACACTAAAGAAACTTCTTTTTGGCTACCAGAGGAAATGGGAAAAGGAAACTTTATCTGGAGAATGTGAAGGAGAGCAGAGAGCTAAAGAAAAAGCACTAATTCTGTCTTCCCTACATATTCATGGCATACCTACCTGGCTTACCTGCATATTCATGAAACAGAGCTAAAGAAACATGACAAAGGTGTTGAGAACCAAATTCTGGTGTAAGCAACTGTCCAAGTCCCTTAGCAGGGCATCCCCTGGACAAGCCTTCACAGCACAGCAAAGGCCACAAAAACTCAACAAATGCTGGAACCACCACCTACACCAGGTGACATGGTACATGCAATCTGAATCTAACTGGGTAGACTGTCTGATAAAAATAAAATAAATATTAACAAAAATCAACATTTTCCAGGTATTTTTAACAGGACCCAGAGTCTCACAATGCTATATTCAAAATGTCCAAGACATAAAAAATTACATATAAAGACCCAGGAAATGGGATTAATTCTGAAATGAAAAAATAGTCAAAAGATCCCAGTTCTAACAGGACCCAGATATTGGAATTGTCAAAGCCTTTAAAGCAACAATATAAACATGCTCCATGAGGTAAAGGCAAACACTAAAGGAGTAGACAGACCATAGAAGAGAAATAGAAATTGTTAAAAAAAAAAAAAAAAAAGAACCAAGTGGAAATTTTACAACTGAAATGGAAAAATATAATATCTGATATTTAAAAAAAATCTACTGTATGGGCCCAATAGAAGAATGGGGATGGCAGAGTGAAGTCAGTAAACTGGAAGAGGGCTCTTGAGAATCTGAGATACCGAGTAAAAAGGGTTGAGAACGTATGAACAGAGCCTCAGGTACTTGTGGAACAATTTCAAAAGGCTTAAAATTCATGTCACTTAAATCTCAGGAGAAGAAATTATTATAGAAAAAATATTTGAAGAAATAATTGCTAAAAATGTCCCAAGTTTAGTGAAAAAAAAATTTCAAAAAGCTCAGCAAACATAAAACAGGATAAAAGCAAACAAAAACCAAGGCCTACACACATCAAAATCAAAACCGAAGTCTTGAGAACTGAGAGAAAAATGATGCATTCTGTAGAAAGGAATGATCTGAATGACTGTGGATTGCTCTTCAGAAATCAACGCCAAAGGCAGTGCATCAAAATTTTTAAATGTTGAAAAAGAGAACCTGTAAACTTCAGAATTTTATGTAGAGCAAACATATTCTTTCAGGAATGAGGGCAAATACACACCCTAGTGAAGACTTAACTGACTCAGAGTTTGTTGCATACAGACTGCTATAAAAAGAAATGCTAAAGGAAGATATATATATATATATATATATATATATATATATATATATATGAGAGAGAACAAGCTGGAGAGGGGCAGAGATAGAGGGGGACAGAGGATCGGAAGTGGCCTCTCTGCTGTCAGCAGATGCAGGGCTCAAACTCACAAGAACTCATGGACTGTGAGATCATGACCTGAGCCAAAAGTTGGACACTCAACTGACTGAGCCACCCTGGCATCTTACCTAAAAGGAAGCTCTTTAGATAAAAGAGAAAGGCTACTAGAATGAATCTTGGAATCATGAAGGAATCATGATTCATAAAGGAATTCATAAAGGAATCATGAATCCTTTATCTGGATAAATATAAACCATCAAGAATAAAAAAAGAGGATGGGGTACCTGGGTGGCTCAGTTGGTTAAGCATCTGACTGGATGTTGGCTCAGGTTATGATCTCCTGTTTCATGGGTATAAGCCCTGCATTGGGCTCTGTGCTGGCAGTGCAGAGCCTGCTCGGGATTCTTTCTCCCTATCAAAATAAATAAGTTAAAAAAAAAGAATAAAATAAAGAGAATATCACTACAGACCCTACCAACATTAAGAAGAATGAAAAAAAGCGGTGCCTGACTGGCTCAGTTGGTGGGGCATGCATCTCTTGATCTTGGGGTTTAAGTTTGAACCCCATATAGAGTGTAGAGATTACTTAAAATCTTAAAAATTTTTTTTGTTACATTTATTTATTTTTGAGAGACAGAGACAGAGCACAAGTGGGGAAGGGGCAGAGAGGGAGACACAGAATCTGAAGCAGGCTCCAGGCTCTGAGCTGTCAGCACAGAGCCCGACACGGAGCTTGAACCCACAAACCTCGAGATCATGACCTGAGCCAAAATCAGGCGCTTAACTGACTGAGCCACCCAGGTGCCCCCAAAATAAAATCTTTTAAACAAAACAATAAAAAATTACAGTAAACAGTTCTATGCGCCCAAATCAGATGACTTAGATGAAATGGAAAAATTCCTTAAAAGGAACAAACTGCCCAAACACTTCTAAGAAGTGAATGGTTGTAACATTTATCAAAAATTATGAATTCATAGTTAAAAACCTTACAAAAAAAGCTCCAGGCTTAGATGAATTCATGGTTAAATTATACCAATTATGCAAAGAAAAAGTTATGCCAATTCTTTACCTCTTCTAGGAAAAAGGAACACTTCTAATAAACTCATAAGATCAGCATTACAGTGACATCACCAAAGACATAAGGAAACTATTGATCAGTATTCCTGCTGTGATACTGTGTTATATAATAAAATATATATATTTTATCTTCATCTCTGTTTCTGGCTCAGAGCTCCCAAAACCCTTGGAATTTCCTGAGCAATAGGAGCAATGGGACTATCTTTTGTTGTATCTGGTCTCTTGTCCTCAGTTCCTGAAAATGTTCTAGAGCCATAATAGTTGTAATGGGTATCTTGTGCCTCTTTCAACGATTGTTCATGTTAATGAGGTAACTTTTGGAAATCCCTTAAAGATGGGGGCTGGTTACTAGGGTAAATAATCATGAATTGAGAATTTACACTTTCAGTTCCATCCCGATTTCTAGGGAGAGGAGAGGGGCTGGGCTGAAGGTTATATCAAGTACCAATTGCCAATGATTTAATCAGTCATGCCCATGTAATTAGATATCCATAAAAAAACTCAAAAGGAGAAGATTTTGAAGAAGAGCTTCCAAGTTGGTGAACCAGAATGTTTCCATATGCCATTGTGCTAACTCCCATACTCCATGGGGACATAAGCTCCTTTGTTCAGGACCTCACCTGTGTTTTTTCATCTAGCTGTTGATTCTTATCCTTTAATATGCTCTGTATTAACTGGTAATTAAGTAAGCAAACTGGTGTTCTGAATTTTCTAAGTCGGTCTAACAAATTAATCAAACACAAGAAGGGGCTCATAGAAACCTCTGATTTATAACCAGTTGGTCAGAGGCACAGGTGACAACCTGTATAATAAGATTGGTATCTGAAGTGGAGGCCAGACTTGTGGGACTGAGCCCCCAACCCTAGGAATCTGATACCATCTCAGGGTAGATACTGTCAGAACTGAGTTGAATCATTGGACACCTAGCTGGTATCTGAGAACTGCTTGGTGATGTAGGGGAAAAAAGCCCACAAGTTGAAATGGTATCAGAATCATCACTCCAGAAAATAGATGCAAAAATCCTCCACAAAATATTAGCCAATCTAATCCAGCAACATATAAAAAGTGTAATACTTTTATATAATCACAACCAAATATGGCTTATCCCAGGTATCCAAGGCTGGTTTAAATTATGAAGAATCAATGTAAGTCTCCATTATAAATAGACTAAAAGGGAGAAGATACATGATGACTTTAATCTGTTAATCAACATTCATTCATGATGAAAATCTCAGAAAAACTGCAGAACTATGTAACCTCGTAGAGGGTGTTTACAAAAACCCAGAGCTCACACCATACTTCATGGTGAAAACCTGGATGCTTTCCCCCTCAAAACCAATAACGAGGGAACTCCCATTCAGCACCATACTGGAAGCTGTAGAGTGCCAAAGTGTAGACTTTAAAGCTCCAATAATCAAAACAGTGTGGTACTGACAAAAGGATAGACACACAGAGCTGTGAAACAGAACAGAGCCCAGAAATAGATTCTTACAAATAAAATTATTATTTTTAACAGAGATACAAAAGCAATAATGGAGAAAGGCTAGTCTTCAACAAATGGTGCCGGAAAATCAGACATCCATAAGCTGAGGAAAGGAAGGAAGGAAGGGAGGAAGGGACGGAGGGAGGGAGGAAGGAAGGAAGGAAGGAAGAGAAAAGAAAAGAAAGAAAACCTTGAGCTATACCCAATATCTTACACAAAAATTAACTCAAAATGGGTCAGAAACATAAATATAAAATTATATAGATTTCAGAAGGAAAAAAAGGAAAAATTTCTTACGACTTTGGGTCAAAGTTCTTAGATACATCAAAGGAAAATTCATTTAAGAAATCTGTAATTTGACTTCATTAAACTTTTTCTCTGTGAAAGACACTGTTGAGTAAAAAGAAGAGCCATTGACTGAGAAAATATTTGTAAATCACTTGCCAAAAGACTTAACCCAGAACAGTAATAAAACTACCCAATCTGTGGGAGGGCCACTGTGCTGGCCCTCCTACAGGCAATGGTTCCCACCTAACTACATGCAGAGACCCTCTCTCTGAGCATCAACAAGAGTCCAACCCTCTGGTGCAGAAAGAAGTGGTTGAGGGTGCTGACAACCAGGGTACAGGAGAACAAAGTAGACCAGTGAGACAGAAACACATCATATCAGAGACTTCCAGATAGGACTACTCCAGCTCAACTTAGCTTTTCCTCCAAGTCTTTAAACTCTTATGTCCTGTTGCTTGTAGACTTCTACACATACTGCTACACAATAAACATGGGTAAAACATAACTGATTATCTTCTCCCTGATCCTGCTATGATTGCTACCCCAGTTGGTAATCCTACCCACATGGCATCTTCAACTCTGCTCTTCCTATGTACAATGTCCAGCTGACTCTACCTCCTAAAATCTCTGAAGTCTGTCCCTCTTCCCCTTTCCTACCATCACTAAACTAGCTGACAACTCCTTCATTACACAAGTATCAGTAAACTTGATCTACCGGATTATATGTCCATAAAATGCAGAAGACTATGTACATGGCTGTCAACATTGCTCACTTTGTAGGAGAGCACAGGAGAAATTGGCTAGAGAGGAAGAGGTAGAAGACGAACAAAGTTTAAAAAGTTAAAGAAAAACAAGAATCATACATGTAATTTTATACGTGTATACAATAACGTGTTTATATAAAATTATGTACGTGACTCTATGTAAAAAGAAATTTTTCTAACCCAAAGCAAAAACAAACCAAAACAAAAAAACCTAAAACTACCCAATCTTAAAATGGGCATAGATGACACCACTAAAGATTTAGACATTACAAAATTGCAAATTAAAACCTATAGCATTATATCTTCATTAGAGTAATTACAATTAAAAAAATAACTGATAATACCAAGTGCTTAGAACTTATGTAGAACAACTGAAAATCTGATAACATTCTTTGTGGAAAGAAATGCAAAATAATATAACCACTTTGGAAAACAGCTTGGTGGTTTCTTATAAAGCTACCATGTGAATCAGCAGTCTCCTGGATGAATATCCAGAGGAATTAAAAATATGCTTACACAAAACAGCCTGTACAGAAATGTGTACAGAAGTTTTATCAATAATAACAAAAAATTGGAAACTGTCTAAATGTTCTTCAGTTAATATAGTATATCCATATCATAAAATCTGTTCAGCAATAAAAGGAATGAGTTATTGGTACATGCAATAACAGAAGAATCTCAAGTGTAACATACTAAATGAAAGAATTCAGACTCATTGCATGATTATAGGACGTTTCGGAAACGGTAAAACTATAGAACAGCAAAAGATAATTAGTTGCCAGGGATCAAGACTAAGATGGATTTTGACTGCAAAGGAACAGACCAAGGTAATTTTGTTGGGGTGATGCAATGGTTCTTGATTATGGTGGCTGTCACATGACTCTAAGAATCTGTCAAAAAATTCTACTATATGTTACTTGACATGACCAAGTGTCAGCAAGGACTGAGTAATGAAAATGCTCTTAAGTTGCTCTAAAAGGATAAATTGCCAAAAACACTTTGGCAAGCCTTTTGCATGCTCTGGTAAAGGTGAAGATGGTCATGTGCTTTAACACAAAACTACACTATTTGTGTTAGTGTCATCAAACTATTTGATGATAACCAAATGAAATCATCATTCATGGGCATAACGAAAATATAAAAATATTTATAGCAGCATTATTTAATATATTAAAATGTGAAAGCAAGTTAAATGTCTAAAAAGAGAATGAATAGTGATTTATTTCTATAACTGATACAAAATTTAAAACTATACAGAAAAATATATATTTTTATAGTACATAACATGAAAATACAAAATTGTATAGAAATTACAAAACTTGAACTCAGGGTATGAAGGAAAACTAAAGGGAACACAGAAGGCTTCCTCTATACCTATAGTAGTATATAGTTTTTACTTTTTCATTTGATAATATTTAATATTTAAATGTTTAAGAGATTAGGGTTGCCTGGGTGGCTCAGTCAGTTGATTGTCTGACCCGTGATTTTGGCCCAGGGTTGTGGGATTGAGCCCTGTGTCAGGTTCCATTCTGAGTGTGGAGCCTGCTAAAGATTCTCTCTCCCTGAGTGAGACCAGACTCCTCTCCTGGTCTTGCACATGTACTCTCTTTTAAAAAAGTAAAAATAAATAAATAAATAAATAAATAAATAAATAGCTGTTTAAGAAACTAATATTTCTTAGTTCTTGCTCTTTTTTGAAGTACTTCATGAAATAATTCTAGATTCATAAATTTTTAGGAGTGTTATTTGGAATATCAAATATTGGAGAATGTTACTTTTTCAAAAAAATTTTTAATGTTTATATATTTTTGAGAGACAGTGAGCGAGGAGGGGAGGGCCAGAGAAAAAGGGAGGCAGAGAAATTTGAAGCTGGCTCCAGGCTGTCAACGCAAAGCCTGATGTGTAGCCTGAACTCACGAACCATGAGATAATGACCTAAGCTGAAGTCCGATGCTCAACCTACTGAGGTGCCCCGAGAATGTTATGTTTAATAACTAAATCTTTAAAATAAAAAATATATATATTATACACAGTTGACATGGGAATTGGATCAAATTTTTAAAAATTGTGTTAAACTATGGGGCACCTGGGTGGCTCAGTTGGTTAAGTGTTCAACTTTGGCTCAGGGCATGCTCCCACAGTTTGTGGGTTCAAGCCCTGTGATGGGCTCTGTGCTGATAGCTTCGGATTCTGTGTCTCCTTCTCTTTGCTCCCTGCTCACACTCTGTGTCCTTCTCTCTCTCAAAAACAAACACTAAAAAGATAAATAAATAAAACTGTGTTAAACGAAATGAGTAAACAGATGATTTAAGAAAGTTAAAGGAAAAAATGTTAAAGAGCACCCTAACCCATGAATACTCAATATGGAGTAAACTAGTAACCCACTATTATAAAAATGTATACAAAAGAAGTCATTGGTGTTTGAGTGTGCAAGTAGTGTTTCAGCCCATTGTTCTCAGTGGCCTTTCCATAGAGACACACCTCATTTTATCTTGCTTCATTGATACTGCATTATTATTATTATTTTTTTACATATTGAAAGTTTTTGGCAGCCCTGCATTAAGCAAGTCTATCAGTGCCATTTTTCCAACAGCATTTGCTCATTTTGTCTCTCTGGGTCACATTTGGTAATTCTCACACTATTTCAATCTTTGATATTATTATATTTGAATTGCACCAATCTCAGGATAAAACTCTAAGACATGAAGAGTTTCTCATGGATGAGCAAAGAAAGTGATTCCTTCAGATAGAACGTACTCCTGGTGAAGATGCTGTGAAGACTGTTGAAATGAGAACAGAGAATTCAGAATATTACATGAATTTAGTTGGTAAAGCAGCGGGAGGGCTTGAGAGGACTGACTCCATTTTAAAAGAAGTTCTACTGTGGGTAAAATGCTCCCAAATAGCATTGCATGCTACAGAGAAATCATTTGTGAAGGGAGAGTCAATCGATGTGGCAAACTTCATTGCTGTCTTATTTTAAGGAATTGTCACAGTCACTGCAGCCTTCAGCAGCCACCACCCTGATCAGTCAGCAGCCATCAATATTGAGGCAGCAAAAAGATTATGACTCACTGAAAGCTCAGATCCTGGTTAGCATGTTTTAGCAATAAAGTATTTTTGAATTAAGGTACATACACTGTTGTTTTAGACATAATGCTATTGCACCCTTAACAGACCAATGGTACAATGTAAAACATAACTTTCAGATGCACTGGGAAACCAAAAAATACATCTGACTCACTTTATTATAATATTCACTTTATTGTGGTCTGGAACTGAACTGGTAGTAATTTCAAGGAATACCTGTACCTTTGTTATATACCAAGCTTTCATACATGTGTAGGTCTTTTTATTTTTTACTTAAAGATTGACATATAATTCACATATAATATTCTATTAGTTTCAGGACTACAACACAGTGATTCAACAATTCTATACATTACTCAGTGCTCAACAAGGTAAGTGTAGTCATCAAACATTATTACAGTATTACTGACTATAGTCCCTCTGCTATAGTTTTCATGTCTATGACTTACTTATTTTATAAGTGGAAGTCTGTACCTCTTAATTCCCTTTGTCTACTTCACCTAACCCCTCACTCACCTCCCCTCTGGCAACCACTATATATGTGTAGTTTTACGTTTAGATACTGAATTCAATTTTATTAGTTTGTATATTCCACTGACAAATGCATTCTACCCAACTGCCACAACTTTATCTTGAAGGGTAAGTATCCCCACTTGTTTTTATTCAAAACTGTTATGGTTCTTCTGAATGCTTTCCTCTTCAATGTGAATTCTGGAATTAGCTTGCCAACCTCCTTAGAAAGCCCTCCTGGGATTTGGACTGGAATTACTTTAGACTGATAAATTAGAGAACAATGAACATTTTTGTGATATTAAATCTTCCCATCCATGAAAATGAGCTCCCTCTCTCCCCCATTTCTGTAGGCCTTCTTTTACACATTTCAATATAACTTTAAAATTTGCTTCCTAGTATCTTATGATTTGTTCTATTGTAAATAGTGCTTTAAAAAGTTTGATTTTCTAATTCTTTTGGCTGTAGTAGAGAAAAGCAATTGATTTATAATTGATGAACTTTTTTTCTTTCTCTCATTTTGATGCCCTAACCAGGATTTCAGAACACTATCAAATAAAACAATGACAACAGACATCCTTGACTTGTTCCTGAACTTAAATGCTTCTAAGGTTTCACCAATAATTAAAACATTTGAATTAGGGAGGGTTTTGGTAGATATTCTTCATCATGCTGAAAACATTCTTCTATGCTGGAATTACTAAGAGTTTTTTATTGATAGGTTTTAAGTTTCACTGAATATTTTTCCTGCATCCATTTATATACCTGGATTTTCTCCTTTAATCTGTTAATATGGGAAACTACATCATTTGATTTTCTAATATTAAACTGTCCAGGAACTTCTAGGTCATGACTTGTAAAAAAAACCCTTTATTATAAATAATCCTGGTTTATAACTCTCTCATCCTATCTATTTAGCTCTGATAGAACAGGCTGGGGGAATGTTCTTTTTTCTTCAATTTTCTGAAACAGTTTTGAGTATTTGGTAAAATCCATTGTGACCAATTTTTCTTTTTTCATCTTAGCTTATTTATTTTGAGAGAGAGGGAGAGAGAGAATCCCAAGTAGGCCCTGTGCTGTCAGCACAGGGCCCAACGTGGGGCTCGAACTCACAAACTGTGAGATTATGACCTGAGCAGAAGTTTGACACTTCAACAACTGAGCCACCCAGGCGACCCCTGACAAATTTTTCTGTTTACATAATTTACATACAAAATCAATTTTGATAATTTGGTAAGGTTTATTCAGGTTTTCTATTTCATTAATTTAATTTTGATAAACATATATATGTATGTAAATGTGTATGTACACACATACAGCATATATTTCAGGAAATTGTCCATTTAGATGGTTTGCAAATTTATAAGCAAAAAATTACTTTGTATTATCTTCTAGTCTAAAACAGTTTGATTATGGAAAATTTCAAATGTGCAAAAGCAGACAAAATAGTGTCCTCAACTCATGCCCCATCTCTGAACAGTTATTAACTCAGCCAATCTTGCCGGTACTAAAATATCCCGCCCACTTCTGCCTCTCACATAATGAGACAAATCCCAGAGAGATTTCACATGTCAACAGTTCTAGGTGTATTGCTAATGACCACTTAAAATATAATCTCAGTACTATTATCAAACCAAATTCTTTATATCAAATACTGGCATACAGACTTAGGTCTAATAATATTTCCTTCTTTTAGTTTGCTTAAATACACAAGTTCATTTGACTTTTACATTTCTTTTAATGTGTAGGTTCTACTGCTACATTCCCCGCCCCATGCCCCCGTCACTTATTTTAGAAACACTCAGGTTTTGGTTTTTGTCTTCTTTTTCTTTTTGTTCAGCTGGTCTTCTTCATAGTTTGGCTTATAATGGTTTTTAATCTCTGCTGTAGTTGATTCATGACCTTTTCCATCTCTAAATGTTATGTAGATCTTTTTTGCTAAATCTTTACAGAGGTGTGTCTACAGTTGTCTTTTACAAAGGGACAGCTTTTGGTTTTGTTGATTCTTTTATAACTTTGTTTAAAATATCATTTATTTCTGCTTTCATTATTACCTTTTCTTTGGATTTCTTTGGTCATTCTTTTACTTTTTTTTTTTTTTTTTAAAATAAACACCGAACATTTGTTTCTCACAGTCCTGGAGGCTGAGAAGTCTAAGATCAGTATTTACTGAGAAACTGCTTTCTGAGGTCTTCTCACTGTGGAAGGGGTAAGGGAGCTCTCTTTTTTAAAAAAAATTTAATTTATTTTTTAAATTTACATCCAAGTTACTTAGCATATAGTACAACAATGATTTCAGGAGTAGATTCCTTAATGCTCCTTACCCATTTAGCCCATCCTCCCCTCCCACAACCCCTCCAGTAACCCTCTGTTTGTTCTCCATATTTAAGAGCCTCTTATGTTTTGTCCCCCTCCCTGTTTTTATATTATTTTTGCTTCCCTTCCCTTATGTTCATCTGTTTTGTATCATAAAGTCTTCATATGAGTGAAGTCATATATTTGTCTTTCTCTAATTTCGCTTAGCATAATACCCTCTAGTTACATCCACATTGTTGCAAATGGCAAGATTTCATTCTTTTTGATGCTGAGTAATACTCCATGGTATATATATACCACATCTTCTTTATCCATTCATCCATCAATGGGCATTTGGGCTCTTTCCATACTTTGGCTATTGCCTATAGCTCTGCTATAAACATTGAGGTGCATGTGTCCCTTCGAAAGAGCATCCCTGTATCCCTTAAATACCTAGTAGTGCAATTGCTCGTTCGTAGGGTAGTTCTATTTTTAACTTTCTGAGGAACCTCCATACGGTTTTCCAGAGTGGCTCCACCAGTTTGCATTCCCACAAGCAGTGCAAAGAGATCCTCTTTCTCTGCATCCTTGCCAACATCTGTTGTTGCCTGAGTCATTAATGTTAGCCCTTCTGACAGGTGTGAGGTGGTATCTCATTGTGGTTTTGATTTGTATTTCCCTCGTGATGAGTGATTTTGAGCATTTTTTCAGGTGTCAGTTGGCCATCTGGATGTCTTCTTTGGAGAAGTGTCTATTCATGTCTTTTGCCCATTTCTTCACTGAATTGTTTTTTGGGTGTTGAGTTTGATAAGTTCTTTATAGATTTTGGATACTAACCCTTAATGTGATATGTCGTTTGCAAATATCTTCTCCCATTCCGTTGGTCACCTTTTAGTTTTGCTGATTGTTTCCTTCACTTTGCAGACGCTTTTTATTTTGATGAGTTCCCAATAGTTCATTTTTGCTTTTGTTTCCCTTGCCTCCTGAGACCTGTTAAGTAAGAAGCTGCTGTGGCCGAGGTCAAAGAGTTTTTTGCCTACTTTCTCCTTGAGGATTTTGATGGCTTCCTGTCTTACATTTAGGTCTTTCATCCATTTTGAGTTTATGTATGGTTTAAGAAGTGGTCCAGGTTCATTTTTCTGCATGTTGCTGTCCAGTTTTCCCAGCACCACTTGAAGAGACGGTCATTATTCCATTGGATATTCTTTCCTGCGCTGTCAAAGGTTAGTTGGTCATACGTTTGTGGGTCCATTTCAGGGTTCTCTATTCTGTTCCATTGATCTGAGTCTCTCTTCTTGTGCCAGTACCATACTGTCTTGATGATTACAGCTTTGTAATATAGCTTGAAGTCTGGGATTGTGATGCCTCTTGCTTTGGTTTTCTTTCTCAAGACTGCTTTGGCTATTTGGGATCTTTTCTGGTTCCATACAAATTTTAGGATTGTTTGTTCTAGCTCTGAGAAGAATGCTGGTGTTATTTTGGTAAGTATTGCACTGAATATATAGATTGCTTTGGTTAGTATTGACATTAAAATTTTTTTAATGTTTATTTATTTTTAAGAGAGAGACAGAGCAAAAGTGGGGGAGGGGCAGAGAGAGAGAGGGAGACACAGAATCCGAAGCAGGCTCCAGGCTCTGAGCTGGCAGCACAGAGGCTGATGCGGGGCTTGAACTCACATACCATGAGATCATGACCTGAGCCAAAGTCAGACACTTAACTGACTGAGCTACCCAGGTGCCCCATGTGAATTGGGTAGTATTGCATTTTAACAATGTTTGTTCTTCTGATCCAGGAGCATGGAATATTTTCCTTTTTTGTGTCTTCTTCAATTTCTTTCATAAGCTTTCTACAGTTTTCAATGTACAGATTTTTCACCTCTTTGGTTAGATTTATTCCTAGTATTTTATGGTTTTTGGTGCAATTGTAAATGGGATTGACTCCTTGATGTCTCTTTCTGTGGCTTCATTGTTGGTGCATAGGAATGCAACCGATTTCTGTGCATTAACTTTGCAACTTTGCTGAATTCATGGATCAGTTCTAGCAGTTTTTTTTTTTTTGTTTTTTTTTGTTTTTTTTGTGGAATCTTTTGGGTTTTCCATATAGAGTATAGTGTCATCTGCAAAGAATGAATGTTTGACCTCCTCCTGGCCGATTTGGATGCCTTTTATATCTTTGTGTTGTCTGATTGCTGAGGCTAAGACTTTCAATACTATGTTGAATGACAGTGGCAGAAGTGGACATCCCTGTCTTATTCGTGACCTTAGGGGCAAAACTCAGTTTTTCCCCATTGAGGATAATAGCATTGGGTCTTTCATATATGGCATTTATGATCTGGAGGTATGATCCTTCTACCCCTACTTTCTTGAGGGTTTTTAATCAAGAAAGGATGCTGTATTTTGTCAAATGCCTTGTCTGCATCTATTGAGAGGATCATGTGGTTCTTGTCCTTTCTTTTATTGATGTGATGAATCACATTGACTGTTTTACAGATATTGAACCAGGCCTGCATCCCAGGTATAAATCCCACTTGGTCGTGGTGAATATTTTTTTAATGTATTGGATCTGGTTGACTAACATCTTGTTGAAGATTTTTGCATCCATGTTCATCAGGGAAATTGGTGTATAGTTTTCCTTTTTAGTGGAGTTTTTGTCTGGTTTTGGAATCAAGGTAATGCTGGCTTCATAGAAAGAGTTTGGAAGTTTTCCTTCCATTTCTGTATTTTGGAACAGCTTCAAGAGAATAGGAGTTAACTCTTCCTTAAATGTTTGGTAGAATTTCCCTGGAAAGCCATCTGGCCCTGGACTCCTGTTTTTTGGGAGATTTTTGATTACTAATTCAATTTCTTTATTGGTTATGGGTCTTTTCAAATTTTCTATTTTTTCCTGTTTCAGTTTTGGTAGTTTATATGTTTCTAGGAATTTGTCCATTTCTTCCAGACTGCCCATTTTACTGGCATATAATTGCTCATAATATTCTCTTATTATTGCTTTTATTTCTGCTGTGCTGATTGTGATCTCTCCTCTTTCATTCTTGATTTTATTGATTTGAGTCCTTTCCTATTTATTTTTGATCAGCCTGGCAAGTGGCTTATCAATTTTGTTAATTCTTTCAAAGAACCAGCTTCTGGTTTCATTGATCTGTTCTACTTTTTTTGTGTGTGTGGTTTGAATAGCATTGATTTCTGCTCTAATCTTTATTGTTTCCTGTTTTCTGCTGGTTTTGGGTTTTATTTGCTGTTCTTTTTCCAGCTCTTTAAGATGTAAGGTTAGGTTGTGTATCTGAGACCTTTCTTCCTTCTTTAGGAAGGCCTGGATTACTATATACTTTCCTCTTATGACTACCTTTGCTGCGTCCCAGAGGTTTGGGGTTGTGGTATCATTTTTATTGGCTTCCATGTAGTTTTTAATTTCCTCTTTAACTTCTTAGTTAGCCCATTCATTCTTCAGTGGGATGTTCTTTAGTCTCCAAGTATTTGTTACCTTTCCAAATTTTTTCGTGTCTGATTTAGAGTTTCATAGTGTTGTGGTCTGAATATATGCATGTTATGATCTCAATCTTTTTGTACTTGTTGAGGGCTTAAATTCTTTTAACTTCTTGAGTTAAATTTTAGCTCATCAAATTTAAATCTTTTTTTTTCTTCTAAAATAAGCATTTATGAAACTCCCTTAAAGTATTTTTAGCTGCATCCCACACATTTTGATATGTAGTATTTTCATTATTACTAAATGTTAAATCTGTTTAAACTTATATCCTGATGTCTTATGTGACCTATTAAATACTAACTGGTATATTAATTAAATTTCTAAACATAAGGGTTTTAAAGTTATCTTTTGGTTGCTGGTTCCTAATTTATGTGTATTTCTGTCAGAGGATGCTCTGGATGAAACCAAGCACTGGTACATACTTCAGACTTCTGTTTTTAGTCTAGCGTATGGATCACATTTTATAAATGTCTCACACATGCTTGTAGAAAATGCTTATTATCTGGAGGCTGGGAGTAAAATACCATGTCTTATCAGGCATACTGTATTGTTTAAATCTTCTCAGACTTACACTTTTGTATGTTTAATTACTGAGAGGTGAAATGAATTACTCACTGTAATTGTGGATTTGTCAGTTTTCCTCAGCAACTTTCAATTCATGTTTTGTACATTTCGAGCCTATATTAATAGATAACATTTTAAATTATATCTTCCTTGTAAATTAGTGATATTCTTGATTTATATTTTAATAGCTATATTGGCTCTCTTTTGGTATTTGTGATATTTCTTTTGTTTTTGTATTTTCAAATTTTTTCATAGTTATCCTAAAACAGAACATACTTGAATTTTTACTGTACTATTTGGTCCATTTATTATTTTTGCTCAGAAATATTTCAAATTTGCCCATATTCTTAAATGATAGTTGAGTACTGAATTTTAGAGTTTTAGGTTGGCAGTTATTATTTTTTTTCTTAGCATTTTGAGGAATTACTCTATTATCTTCTGACTCCTATTTTGCTATTAAGGATTCTGATATCTTTTATCTCCAGTTGTTTTACAGATTTTCTCATTGTCTATGGTGGCCAATGTAGATAGGTGTCAATTAAAACTTTTTCTTGCTTTGGGAGTCACTTTGTGTCAATGTTTTTTGTTAGCCTGAACATCTTCTTTTCTTTCTTAAAAAAAATTTTTTTTTGGCTTGTTTTTCAGAGAGAGCGAGCGAGCGAGCGAGTGAGCGAGCAGGGGAGGGGCTGAGAGAGGGAGACACAGAATCTGAAGCAGGCTCCAGGCTCTGAGCTGTTAGCACAGAGCCTGACATGGGGGTTAAACTCACGAACAGTGAGACCATGATCTGAGCTGAAGTTGGGACACTTAACCAACTGGGCCACCCAGGCACTGCTTGTTTTCTATTTTTCGGTTGTGAGCATACCTTCAGTGGTATTTTACTGGTGGCAATCCTATAGCCTCCATGGTTATTCTGTATTTATTTTTGCCAGGTGTCTATAAAAAGGTTATTTGAGGTCAGGACCATTTTGTTAATTTTTAGACTAAGTGGTTCCTGGATTGGGCATGGAATGTAAATTACATACCACCCCAACCTCTAATAAAAACAGGTTTCTAGGTAAAAGCTGTAGGGGAGACCCCAGCTGTATCCCTGAGACTGAGTCCAGAAAGATAAGCTTCTTCATTATCAATTTGTGTTAATGGAAGTTTTTTTTTTTTCCTAATCTACCATTTCATAGCAATTATCTCCCTTTGAGGGTTCCAGCTTTATAGATGAGGGATCTCACAAAGGTCACACAAACCCCAGGCCTTTTCTGTCTCACTGTGCGTATTAACACCAAGCTCCTGGCATGTCTACTGGTGTATAGTCAGAGGGTACTGAAATCAGCAAGAGGCATTTGTACCATTGATCTCAGTTTTCAGTTTACTACTCTGGTTTATAGTTACCTTCTTTGGAAATTTTACCTATGCTTTAAAGAGGGTATCTGTTATAGTTTACCCAATATTTCCAGGTGTTTTGTAACAAGCAAGTTTTCATATAATCTAATCCATCATATTACCATAACTCTAAATTTGATTTTCGTAATTCTTTAAAGGTTTGTTCTCTTATCCTCACTCTCTCTTTTCACATGTATCCACATTAAATATAACTTTACCTGTGAATATTCCTAGAAGTATAAATTAAAAGCTTTTTTTGCAAAAGTAGTTAGCAATCAATCTCAATCTGTCAGAGTTATTTAAAAACATCCTTCCTGGTGGTACTTTCCAATCACAGGGCTACATCATTAGTAGAGGACAGCATGGAAAGAACTCACTGTATTTGTGTTTTGGTTTTGACACTGCTATGACCAACTCTGAGAACCTTGATAAGACACTTCAACCTCTTGTGGTCTATTTTTCCTCCTTATAAAGTTTTTTTAAGAATCTATGATCGTATGGATCAACACTTGCACTCTCCACTTAGAAATAGATAGATTTTAAGAATCTCAAAATTTGTGTGATATTCCTGAATTTATATTGTAGTTTACTTAACTATAATAATGCTGAGATCTTAGGTGCCCAATCTGATTGAAATAAAATTAATTTTTAAAAAGTTTCAGTATCAGTTTATACAACAATGTTATCTGCAAGAATCAAAAAATATATTATGCAATTCAATGTCTTATTATGTTCTTTTCTAAAGTGACTCAATACATAATAATACCTTGGCTTTTGGAGTAGCTTTAATTGTCCATATGCAATCAACTGCTTGGCCAGGTTTTGTTTTTTCTTCTTGTTCTACCTGACTAGAACGCACTATTCCATCAGCTCCCGAAAGCTCAAACTGGCAATCTAGAAAGAAAAGTTGAATGATGACAAAAGAAAACAAGACTAATCAAAATGCCACGAGGAAAAAGAGGTGATATACTAAACCTGGGATGGGATTTAAAATACCTCCTAGGTAAGTAAAGTCTGGATCTGTAACAGAAAAAAGAAGAAAGTCATTGGCATTGAGACATTTTAGAGTTATTTTAAGGCTTAAGGTCTTAAGTTCTATCTAATGCTACATTTAACAGCAAAGCAAGAGAAAGCTGCCACCGGTGTAGACTACGGATCGCTGTTCTTTTCTGGACATGCTTAGGTGTTTGTTATAGGACCAATGTTTTTTAAAATGCTAATATTTATACTTATGATCCCATCATGAATAACTTATTTATGCCACCTACAAACTCAGAACTCTCTGTCAATTGCAATAGCTAGCCCACTGATGGATAATGAATAAAAAAATGTAATATACACAACACAATGGGGTATATTCAGCCTAATAAAGAAATGAAATTGTGACACACACTACAACATGGATGAACCTTAAGGATCCTAGATTAGTCAAATTTATAGAGACTGTAAGTACCAGAAGCTGGAGGAAAGAGAGAATAGGCAGTTTGTGTTTAATGGAGAGGGTGTCAGCTTGGGTTAACAAAAAAGTTGTGGAAATGGATAGTGGTGACCATTGCACAACATTGTAATAAATGTATTTGACATGTACACTTAAAGGGGATTAAAATGGTGAGTTTTATATGTTATTTGTAATTCAACACATATACAAAGAAGTAGCTAGTGAGCTGTGTTTTCGAAATGGCAGGGAAAAAATGACTAGTTGATATACAGGGTGTTCTGCTCTATGAAGTGATTCATATAAGATGGAGAACCAATAGTTTCTATCAAATAACTAATTAAAGTTAACTGGCCAGGTATTTGTTTTTATGAACTAAACCAATTAACTGAAGTAATGATATTTTGGTGTCAAAAAGACTTAAAAAATCTTAAATATGAATCAGATCTTTACAAACTGGTTTAGACTACCTGAAAGAAAAAAAAGACAGACATCAAAAACAATGCTCTTAATTGAATAATATTTTTAAATATTAAAAATCAGGCTTTTTAATATGTAAAGATTCTTACTTTGAAGAAAAGTAGCTCTTTTTCTATTAGTTTATGTATCATGAGAGCAATTTTATATGGATTATGGCTAAAATATAGACAAATTAGAAGAAAATGCTTATGATTTCTAGACTATATTACATTTACATTTTATAGTACTTCAGAGTTTCTACATACATTATGCTAATTATAGCAACATCAGGAAAACCATGGAATATTCCATTTTATAGATGAGGAAACTGAATGAGAGAGATGGATTTTCTTAGACCATATTTGTAACGGGCAAAGCCAGGACTAGATTGCAATTCTCCAGACAACTTTTCTTTTTTTTATGTTTAAATTTATTTTTGAGAGAGAGAGAGAGACAGAGTGCGAGCAGGGGAGGGGCAGAGAGAGAGCGAGACACAGAATCCAAAGCAGGCTCCAGGCTCTGAGCTGTCAGCACAGAGCCCGATGCAGGGCTCGAACTCATGAACTGCAAGATCATGACCTGAGCCAAAGTCGGATGCTTAATCAACTGAGCCACCCAGGTGCCCCTCCAGACAATTTTTCTTAACTCTACCACCATATTGCCTTTATATTGTGGGTAAGGATGCCACAGTTTTACCATTAAAAGAAAAAAAAATCAAAATAAATAGGTAATGTACAATTGGCTAATTATGGCCATATCTAGTTATTTAAAATCATATTTATAAAATAAATTTTTCTCTAGAGATCAATAAAATCAAGAAGATGACTACTACTACTACTACCACTGAGAAATTGGTATATTTTAAATGGAATTCTCTAAGTTATTGGTGATATTTGTTGAGGCAGAGGACTCTTAATGTATTGCTACTTCCTGCAAGTAACTGGGATAATTCTGGAAATTTTAATGCAATAATGATCAAATCCTAGAATTCTTGCCTACACATGAAGAAACTGATTCATTTGGCAGGTAGTTCCTATGACTTTTTACTCCAATGCTGTTTAATTACATTTGTCTTTGACATTTCTCTGCAAAAGAGCTGAAATGTCATTGTCTGCTTTCAGCAAGGTTGATTTAGTTTATTAAGTTAAAAAAGGAAAGTCTGAGATGTATACTCAAGCTAAAAGTTTCCTCCCTACTTTTTTTCAATATGGTAACTATGCATAAAATATCTGGAATAAAAAACAATTTTAATAAGAATTGAGCACCCAGTTAAATACAATAAACTGTGATTGAAATAGGTTTTACAGGCTATTTAAAGATTCTGAGATATTTTAAATTAGGAATTTTTTCATTCCACCAATTTGGTGTATACAGGTCCTATGTGAACTTTCAAACTAAGTTTGATAACTCTGTAATTATTTAAAATTTATTTTTATTGTAGTAAAATATATATAACATATACATATACAACCATCACCACTATCTACTTAAGCAAAAATTAAAAACACAAATTTTACTATGATTCAGCAACTGTGCTCCTTGGTATTTACCCGAATGAGTTAAAATCTTGTCCGTGAAAAAGCCTGCATATGGATGTTTATAACAGGTTTATTTGTAACTGCTAAAACTTGGAAGCAACCAAGGTACCTTTCAATAGAATGGATATACTATTGTACATCCATCACTATGAAATATTAGTCAACACTAAAAAGAAATGAGCTACCAAACCATGAAAAATCACGGAGGAAACTTAAGTACATAATACTATGTAAAAGAAGCCTATATGAAAGGGCTACATATTGTATAATTCCAACTAGACATTCTGGAAAGGGCTAAACTATATAGACAGTAAGATCAGTGCCTGCCCAGAGCTGGGGGAGGAATGAAGAGGTGGAGCACAGAGAATTTTTAGGGCAGTGGAAATTCCTGGTGTGATACTGTAATGGTAGACACACACAGAACACACAACACCAAGATTCAACCCAATGAACGTAAACTATGGACTCTGCGTGATGATGTGTCAGTGTGGATTTACTGACTATAACGAGTGGACCACCCAGGAGCAGGATATTGATTTTGGAGGCAGCTGTGTTTGTGTGGGGTTGGAGGTATATGGTAACTCAGTACTTTCTGCTTAGTTTTGCTGGGAACCTAAAACTTGTCCTAAAAAATAAAGTCTAGACATAAATTTTACTTTCTAAAAATGTTATCCTTTTGGCATTGAAAACATAAATACTGAAACAATGCTTAAAAATTCCCATAATGTTTAATGACAAGAAAAAAAAGTTGATTATATTGTTCAGGCAAAAAAAGCAGATAATACAGATATATGGTCTCAGTTATGTAAAAAAAAAAAAAAAAAAAAAAAGATACAGAAAAGTATCTGAAGGGATACATACCAAATTGTTAACAGTGGTGTTTTACATAGAGGATGGTAAGGTTATGAGTATTTTCTTTTTATTTGAATATATGAGTTTTTAACTTCTTACATGAAAACATAAAAGCAACAGTTGTTAAGTTACGTTTTCATCTTTTCAGTCTCTACGGTGTCTGAAGACAGGAGCAATAACTTGTAGAAATTTGTGTTTCTACATTAGGGATATGCATGGTTTTACACCAAAGAGGCTTTGCAATTCTCACAGTGTTCATACCACAGGATAGGGAAGATCAGTGGAATGGGCTGAATGGAGACCCTAATTCAAATCCTCAGAACCTGATATTACTTTATGTGGTAAAATAAAAAAGTTGAATATTACATTACAAAACAGAAGATGTGACTAAGTTAAGGACCTGAGAATAGAGGGCGATGTGAAGATGGAGGCAGGGACTGGAGTGATATGGCCACAAATCCAGGAATGCCAGGGAAGCACACAGAAGCTACTAGAGGCGAGGAATAGATTGTACCCTAGAGTTCCCAGAAGAAAGGTGGCCCTGCTGGGTTTTCTATCCTCCAGAACTCAAGAGAATAAAATTCCTCTGTTTTCAGCTGCTAAATTTGTAGTTAATTAGTTAAGGCAGCCTTAGGAAACTAAGACATCAGGTATTCCCATTTTATAAACAGCAACCGTCAGGCACAACTATGCCTAATAGTCTTACAGCTATTAAGTAGCAAAAGGGATTTAAACCCAGATCTCTCGCCTCCCAAGTGCAGAGCAATATTTTTTCTATTGATCAATATTCTTTAGAGACTACTTATTCAAATGAGTGGTTAATTCAGTCATTCCAATGGAAAAAGCTGCCAAAATAATTATTGGTAAGGATTATGAAAATAAGACAATTTGCTGAATTATTTTTTAAAGTGTATTTATCTTGATTTTTTTACCCTTGATAAACACTATAAAACATAAAGAAATCTAAGAAAAATGTGATGCCATCTATGAAATGCTTCAAATCAAGTGATATAGTTCTTTTTCCAATTTTCAGGTTTATTATTTCACAGAGTGATTTCCCTTTGGCCTTGCTAATTTCTTTAAAACCTTGATTTGATTAACTTGACTAAATTCTCTTTTATAGATATAAGATTCTAAAACCAGAGAGAGAGACCCACTGAAAAGATAACTTCATTACCTGGAATAAATGAATATTTTGCTCGAAATCCCAGTCCTTCAAGTTCTTCATCAGAACTAAACTTAATCCACATAAACCTCCCAGTTGATCTAATTAGTGGAGGGCTTTTCACACCACAGTATCGATCTATAAGTGGAGAGAAACCAAATGGCCCATCTCGAACTTCCAAGTGGTCAAACCGACACTCAAATGATGGTTCTATATAATAATGTTCATCAAAGGTCAACTCTATTCTTTGACGTGGAGCAGCTAGAAAATAAGAGCAAGCGAACAGGGCAACACAAAGAAAGAAAAGTAATAAATGTCCTGACAAAGTGGGAAAAGCAACACAACTGCTCAGTTCCTGTTTCATAGAGGAGAATCATAATGAAGACTGTTATATATAAAATTCATAATTGATGTTATATTTCATATCAATAGTAGCAATGCTACTGTGTAGAACTACCATGATTTTTCCCTTTGCCATATGCAGCTCATTAAATTAGTTAAATGTATTTAGTTAATTAAAATTAGAGTAGAAAAAGCTAATGCTTAGTTCATGAGATACAATATACAATGAATAGAAAAACAGAAGAAATGAAAAGAACTAATATAACTATGGACATAAATTTGCATAAAGCATGATAAGAGATGCCAGTAAATTTAAGTCATACCAATGCATCTGGTTGAATTATA
Organism: Cryptoprocta ferox; assembly: GCA_028646485.1. NCBI lineage: Eukaryota > Metazoa > Chordata > Mammalia > Carnivora > Eupleridae > Cryptoprocta > Cryptoprocta ferox. Next base: position 21,883,691 of record CM053563.1, read on the forward strand.
TTTTAAGAGATTCAAAATTCCTATAAAATTTCAATTTTGTAATTGTTAATGTATTAATGTTAATGCATTTATTAATGTGTTCAATACTCAAATATTTATAATTACTAGAGTTTAATTCAAATATGTTTTCAAATTTTGTTCAAACTGGCTTAAACTGGGCATCTTACCAATGTACTTAGTTTTACAAAAAAGTAAAAATTCATCCATTAAAAGAAAGAAATTGGTCAAATACCTTCCAAAATGTAGATACACTCCTTGTTTGGTGGATAAGAGTCAGGATAATTTGGTGAAGCAAAATGACCTCCATTGCTGGTTCGAACCCAAATGCCACACTGGGTCGCAGGAATATGCTTGATTCCAATATTTTGTCCATCTTAGGGGAAAAAAAATCACATTTAAAACATGAATTACAGCAAAAGAGAATAGTATTCTCTTTTACCCACAATTTAACCACAATTGTTCACCCTATGTTACACATATACTGTATATAATTTTGCAAGAACTGCCACCAAGTTTAGCACAACAAATTGAATACAGTGAAGTGAGAGAAAGGTAAGATTGTATGCTGTGCTGGTGGGAAGAACTTGCTGCTAGAGGACAAGTTTGCCCTGTAGGAGAGCAGGGAAATAAAATGCTTAGATTTTACAAGGGCAAAACCGTGTGGGAGAATCTGATAAATCAGTACAACTCTATAAAATTCAGTTCTGACATAAAAATAAAAGGATCCCAGGGCTTTACCTCTAGTACGGTACCTCTATATTTAGTTTAACACAAAAGCCAAATAGGATCCAAATACTGCAAAGGATTTTAGTTAAAGACTGTAGATTAAACACATGCATTTAGTTCTCTGTCCTCAAACTCCACTTAGCAGTAAAGGATGTTTTAAGGGCATAAATAAACCCTTAAAGAAGTCTAAGGACGTAGGTGCAATAACAGCTGGCAGCACTTGGTATCTCTGGAAGCAGGAGAGGGGATGACGGGTGGTGGTGAAATTGTGCTTTTTAAAAACACGAGGCTTGGATAAAAGTCTCTTTAGAATCAATCTGATTTCTAATACTCTCCCTTACTTCGCAAATCTAGGTAGCTGCTACTCTATCACCACAACAGAAAATGAGATTATTTCTTTGCTGACAATAAAAGCAGGGTTACTGGATTAAGAGGCACCAGGAACAGCTGAGGGTGACAAGACCAGCTCACAAACAAGGAGACTCAGGAATGTTAACACAGTAGATGGCATTCCCAGCCTCGTCTCCCACTCAACTCCCTTAAAGCCTCTAAGCAGGAAAGGGAAAGCTTCCTCCCTGGTGACTCTAAACAGTCCAAAGAAATCAGGACCCAGGAATGCAGACTCAGGAATTCCCCAGTGTTGGGTCACTCACCAGTGAGGGCCACAGTTAACAAGTCCTTTCTACACTTGCAGACAGCTAATGATCAGATTTTAGTGCTCTTCTCATAAATAAGTGGACATTCAGGGATCACCAGATATTTGAGAAAAGCCTCTAATATGAAAAATGAATAAAAAACAAAAAAGCAAAGCTGAGGAAACAAGGATTATGTAAAACAAAACAAACAAAAACACACACACAAAACCTAAACAAAACTATCATTTAATCTCCTTAAAGAAAGTAGATCTATAAAATAAGAACAAGAATACTTTAAGAACATTTGGAAAACAAAAAGCTTCTAAAAATGGAAGAAATGAAAAATTAATAGAAAGTTTAAAGAAGAGAGCTGCAAATGGCCTATGGCCTGCTCCTGTAAATAAAGTTTACAAAGGAAGACATCCTTGTCCACTCACGTGCCTACTGTCCATAGCTACTTTCACTCTACAAGAGCAAAAGTGAGTAGTTGCTCCTGAGACTGTAAGGCTGCAAAGTTTTAAATATTAACTATCTGGCCCTTTAAAAAAAAAAAAGTTTTCCAGTTTCCGGTTTAGAGGATAAAGTTGAGGAAGTCTCAAAAGAGACTACTGAGAAGAAAACAGAGTAGAAAGACAGATGGGAAATAGAAAATAATAACAAAAAATACCCCACAGCCAAAAAGAAGTTTCTTAAAGACAGAACTGAAAAAATAGAGAAAGAGAATTTAAGAAATTAAAGGGCGCCAAGCTGGCTCAGTCGGTAGAGAATGCGATTCCTGATCCTGGGGTTGGGAGTTCGAGTTCCATGTTGAGTGTAGAGATCACTTAAAAAAACAAAATCTTAAAAAAAATTTAAACAAGGGAAAAAGGAACTAAAAATTTCCTAACCTAAAAAACAAAATTTTCATATGGATAAAGCTTCATGAGTGACTTAATGTAAATTCTGAATACGGGGGTGACCAGAATTATGACACAATTACACCGAGACAGGCGGTATAGAAGGAAAGTAATATAACACCTGTATACAGCAGGGGGTAGAAAATGCATGAAAGAGCTAAATTCTCATCTTCTGTGGTGGAAAATCATTATCTAATACCTAAAATTGAAATAATTAAGAATTCACAGTATAACATATTATTTAGTAATATGCAGCGAAATTCCAAGAGTCAGCTAAAATACTAGTTATCTCCATGGAGAAGGAAGTAGAGTGGCCATAGATGGAGGGCTGCTTTTTCATACTTAACTTTTTGAATGCTTTGATTTTTGTCACATGTATGTAAAACTTAGATGAACATAAAAAATAAATCAGAAAGTGTACTATAAACCCTGGCATGAAAATCTGGTTCAAAAATCATACTAGCTTATCTTCTTTCATAAACAAGGACAATCATAACAGGTCACAGGGCTTTGAATAAGATACTGATGGAAATATTTCATTTGTCTACATTGAAATAAGGGATTTTAATTTTTGCTGAATCCCTTCAATTTCGCTGAAAATTAAATGAACCTCATTTAATTTTTGGAGATAATCCATAGTATGCTAGGAACCACTAGTGAAGCCAATTTAAAAAATTTATCAGGGCAAGACTTTATGTTGACAATTTACTCTAGTTAACTGCAGCTGAACCCAGTTAAATCGAGGCTGATAGGTTGACAGAAAGCCTTAGGTTATTGGAACACCCCAGAGGGATTATGGAAATAGTATTTGAAAGTTGCAATCCTTTCCAATAAGCCATCCCACAGTCCTGAATAAGTAGTAAGTTATCACTGTAAGTACTTTACCTTGGGTCTTTTGGGCCACAGCAATCCCTTCGACTACAAGTATTGTTATTAACAACACTAGAGAAATAATAGAAAAGAAAAGTTAAAAAAAAATGAATCCATGTTATCTTACTAAATTTATAAGGAAAATCAAATGATAAAAAAGGATTAATTAAGGCCTCTCTTTCTTACTAACATTCATTCTCAAGACTTTTAAGGTCTAAATGTTATGTTCTGATTTACTATTTGACAGTTAAGACAACCCAAGAAAAAACACAATTGATACTGTACTCATTTATACAAGCACTAATAGTGTATGGCATTTACAGCATTCTTCAATTTATGATAGATTAAAAAACACATAGTTTTTTGGAACAAACTTTGTTTGCCCCAATTTATATTTACTGTATAAGTACTTTACAGTAAATACATACTATATTGTATATATTTTTTGTACTTCATCTCAGAGGGTTGATATGCTAATCTATGGCTGGCTCTGCAATGTATTATACCAGTGAAAGTCCAGTTAGTGATTGTGAGAGCACTTATAATTAAGACGGAAATAAGGGGGCAGCAGTCTCCCAGAAATCAATTCAAGACATTTTATAGCTGTACATAACTATCCTGTGTCCTGTGTTACAAAAGCCAGCATATTTAGAAAATGAAGCTTTCCCCCTGAGTCTAAAATGTCTGAGACCGAGTCAATAACATACTGAATTGTTTTGTGTATGTATGTATTTTGATGATTCTTTGAAACATTTTATTTTTATGAATGGTGCATGGATAGCTTTCACTGTCCCTTTCAATGGAAAGCTCACTTGCCTCAAAGTCTTGTGTGAACTGGAATTTTTATTACTCATTCAGTCAATAAGCACTTAAAGAGCACCTTCTGTCAAGGACAGCAGGCACTGAGGTACACAGATGTTGGGGGAGAAATACGGCAAAATATTTAAGGGTATGGACATTACGAGTTTGGTGGATCCAGGTTGGGGTTCAAGTTTTGCTGTGTACCAGCTGTGAGGCCTTTTTAACTCAGTTTGCTTATTTGTAAAATGGGGATGTTGTACAAGTAGCACCAACCTCAAAAGGTTGTTGTGAAGATTAAATGAGATGATGCATGTAGCACTGGTTTTATGCTAGGCACTCTGCTACATAAATGATAGATAGGAAACTACCATCCTTAAGGAGTCAATCTATTGTCAATGACAATTTACAATACAAGGTAAAAATAAGTTTAACAGGAGTTATACAGAAAGCATAATGGAAGAAGGGATGAGAACCATTCATTCTGCTGAGGGTGAAGAGGAATAAAATGAGGAAAATTTCAGAAATAGAAGGTGTATTCTATTTGGACCTTAAAGGACCTCAACCCAGTATACAGAGAAAGAAACAGCTTAGACAAAACCATGGGCGAGCACTTGCTTATGGCAGGTCAGTGAACTCTGAGTACTATACTAGGATGAGCATGTGGAGGGGACCAGTGGTGTATCACGTGACAAACAGCAGAATGACATCTGATGTAAAAAGTCTTGATAGCTATGCTGAAGAGTTTAGACTTTTGACTATAATGAGAAGTCACTGTGGGTTTTTAAACTAGAGTGTGACATTATCACATCTGTGTTTTCGACCAATAATCCTGATGGTTGTGTGAAGTGTAAACATTTAAAGAGAAAGGAGAAGGATATTCAAAATGGAAGCAAAGATGATGAGATCTCTAAGCAGAGCAGTGGTAGTGGAAATGGAAAGGAGGAGAGAATTTATAACATAATTCAGATGTCCAGTTAATTGCAATAGGTGACTTACAGGATAAAAGCAGTGAGAGAGATGGGGGCATTGAATAGGTTGCTAGTTAAGTGACTGGCAGATGGTCACACAATAGAATGTACTGAGTATCTATTACCCAAGTCACCAATGTAAAAAGATAATTCTTGCCATTCAGTTGTTTACATCTTAAAATCTAATTGCTGACATCTTCATCTTTAGTTTCCTGTGTGCTGCTGATCTTTGTCTCCTCTGTCTTCTCTCAACACCTTTAACTTCCTCTTCCCTTTCTTTGGTGGCTAGTATTGCTGAAGACCTCCTGTTATGTAGGAACAACCCTTCCCTCAAACCCTTCACAACTCTGCACTGGAACATAGTTTGAGGAATGGATAATTGAAACATGTTTTTTAAAAAATAGACTATTTATAATCAAAAAAAAATCTAGGGTAATATTAGGTAACTGACAATTAAGCAAATAACACATCTGTTTGTATCAATTCGTATCTTATTAGAGGACACTACTTCCCAAGGTGTATCATTCAGATGATACACAACTGATCAAAATTTTGTGCCCAGTATCCCTTTCTTCCTGAATCACAGATATAACAATTTACTAGTTCTCACATTTATAATTCACAATATGTAAGTAACACAAAGCCAGACAGAAAGGGCAAGTAAGAAATCAACGAACTGAATCGGGGAGAGCAACAGTAAAGCTATGGCAAAAGGATGACTATGCCAGTGAAATTACATAATGATCAATAAAATTTGGCTACATAAAATATGGGACTTAAGAAATTCGGAGTGTGCAACTAAGGCAGATCATTTTAAAAATAAAATTATAAGCCCAAATAAACCTATTATTCTTTTTCACTCTATTTAGAGGGTTGCTCACAATACTCTTTCTTCCCAAAACCTTAAAAAAAAAAAAAACTATTCACAACTCAATAAACCAAATGAGCTATGCTACCGAATATAAAAATGATATATAAAGAATACAGTGAATCTGCACAACAATTGGATAGAAATACTTAGTGACACAGTTGTGACTATTAATCATTCTAAATTCTATACCATAATAAATATAGTTTCCTCCCAGTTATATAATAGGATCATTACAAACTGCTTACTATAACCAGACTGGGATATTAAAACAAACTCCATTAATGCCAAACACTGGAATTATTTACTATAAGAAGCAGTGCTGTGCTTTGTTCTGTCTTTAGCTCCAACTATGTGCCACTGTTCCCTTCTTCTTACCAAAAGGATCAATAATTTCTCAAATTCAAAAATAACCCGCACTTCAAATTAAAAGATAATGTACCCAAGAAGGCACTAATTCATTAAGGCAGAAATCCATGCCAAAACAAAAATTCTAAACTCCTTAACCATACAGTTTTATTATATAAAGAAGTACTGGTGATTTGATGCTTAAAAGAGGGTGTGCCCACTATTTATGACCATACCTCTAGTTCTGGAGTTTAGTTAAGGCCTTGTAATAACGTGTGTACAGACCTGACTTTAAAATGAAGACTTAAATGATAAAGACAGATGCAATTCAAGGTGTTAAATACCAGTCCTCAATGCTACTCGTTTTACCTTGAATCACTGTCATATTATCTCTATGCAGGGTCTTCTCCCCAGGCCTTCCAGCTTAAAGGCCTTACCTTGCACTATAAAAATCAAGATCAAGTTTTTTCTTTCCAATGTTACTTAACAGTGGAAACTCTGGCCAATGCAATACTGGAAAGGAGACAAAATTATTATTTATAGATAATGTTATTTAAAATCTAGAAGTCCCAAGAGAATTACTTGGAAATTATTCCATCTATTAAAATAAGAGAGTAAGACGAAAATAAACAAACAAGTAAATAAATTTAATGCAATGGAGAGTCAACAGGTTTTGGATAATAAAACAATGTGAAGGTAACAATTCTTCCCAATAAGTTATATATTTAATGTTTTAATCAAAATCTTAGTTTTCTGGAGGACTTAAAATGTTGCTGATACTCATCTTAAAAGCTTTTTTATACTGCCCAAGAAAAATTAAAAAAGTAAAAAGACATAAAATACATAAAAATGACATATACTTATTATAAAGCTATAGTAATTCACAATGCATCAATGGCATAGGAAGAAATAGATGGTCTGTCAACAAACCTATCCAGCCCCCACTGTATTGCAGGTGGTGGGTCAGTCCTTGAGGTCACAGCAATGAAGCAAGCAGCCCTGGTCCTTATTCTCAAGGAGCTTAAAGATAAGAGGATGGAAGAAAAAGCTCAAAAAACAGACACATATATCTCAGAATTTATTGTATGTATGGTATTTGAAACTCTCAGTGAAATAATTCTGGGATAACTTGTTAATTATTTAAAAAAAAAGGTCTGTACCTTCAAGCTAAATAGAAAAATAAATACCAGATTGAAAAAGCAAAAAGGTGAATTATGTATGTATACTTTTGGGTGGAGAACACCTTCATTTGCTAAAAATAAAAACTACAAATAACCGAGAAAAAAAGGTTATGCCATCAGAAAAATGTGCCAAAACCCAAAACAATGCAGGGCACCTGAGTGGCTCAGTCAGTTGAATGTCTGACTCTTGATTTCATCTCAGGTCGTGATCCTAGGGTCATGGGATCAATTCCTGAGTCACGCTCTGTGCTGAGCATGGAGTGGAGCCTGCCTAAGATTTTCTTTCTCTTTCTCTCTCTTTCTCTCTCTCTCTCTTTGCCCCTCCCCTGCCCATCTCCCCAGCTTGCATGCACGCTTCTCAAATAAATTTTTAAGAATGCAAAAAATTTAGCCTAATATAAAAAAAAATGCAGATTCTATTGTCGGTCAGGATATAGAAAACTGACATACACTGTCACTGGATTGTAAACTGGCATACCTTTTTGGAGGTTAATCTGATAATACAATACCAGTTTAAAAATGCACAAATCCCACCCAGCAAGTCTACCTCCAGGTGTGAGAAGTGAATCAGTCACTAGGACAGTAGTGTGCAGTGTAACAGATAACCCAGAGAGTTTATTAAAACACACGTTTTGGTGGTGGTGGTGGGGTACTTCCAGAGATTTTTGACCCAGTAGGTCTGGCTTGAGAACCTGAATTTTAACAAGTAAGTCCCCCACTGATGCTAAAAGCTTCTGGCCCTGGGACCATACTTTGCAGACTGACTACTACAATAAGAGAATGATGGTATACCGTAAGAAATGGAAAGGGGCTGCCTGTTTTCTCCATTGGTGATAGCAGGGGCAAGTTTGGGTGTGACAGGGTCGGGGACTAGCAAAAAGGAGTTGATGAGCTGGTTCTGGAAATGCTGCTGAATGCTCTGCTACCTATTCTCATAATGTTCCTACAATACTTCTTGTTTCTGAACCTCTGCACTTGCCATGGATCTCCCTTTGCTTCCACTAAATTACCGTTGCACTGTTTAAGACATGCAATTTCTATGCACTTTTAAATTTAATTTTATTTGATAGCATTCAGATTTTTTACTTCTGTGACTATTTAACAGTTGTCAATCTCTGCCTGGTTTTCTTTTACTGATTTTGCACACAGTTTACACAACATAGAATATATTTTTTGCCAAGTATACAAACTGTGGAGTAGTCAAGGGCTAGAGTGAAGGCTATATATCATTACTAGGGACCTAAGCTTCTTCTACCTTATTGTTCAGTTGTAGATGATTTTAATTCCAAGTTCATTTTACAGTCCAATATAGATGCCAGAGTGCCAGCCATTATATCTTCATTATAGCTACTCACTCCTGTGTTAGAGTCAGCAAAAATGAACAAACGATATAGGACATTCCTCCTTTGTTTAAAAGACATTTGCCCAGAATCTACAATGATCACAAAATAAAAATTTTAACTGAGAAAACCACCACTTTCCCAAAGTTGCACACACATCTAATTGGCCAGACTTAGTCACATGGCCACCTCTAACCCTGAGGAAAGCTGGAAAACCCAGTTTTTCTGTTGGGTCATGGACTTAATTAAAATTCAGAGAATTACTCAAGTATAAAATGGATATTGGGAGACAACTGGCTATTTCTGCCACAGACCCCTATAGTCTATTCTGTACTCAGCAGCCAATAATCTTTCAAGACATAAACCAGATCATATCACAGCCTTTCATAAAATCTTCCAATACAGTCCCATTACATTTAGAATAAATTCATACTCTTTACTCTGACTTCAGAGATCCTACATGATCTAGCATCTGACCTCCTGATTGCTACCAATGGCTACACAGGCCTTCTTCTCATTACTTCTACACACCAAGCTAATTCTTGCTTTAGGGGCTAGTTTCTTCTTTTTGCCTAGAATCTCTCTGCATGGCTGGATTCTTCTGGTCATTCAGGTTTTGTTGACTGACTTCTAAAGAAGCTCTACATTTTCTCCTTCATCCTGTTATATAAATAATTTAATTATTATTTTTATCACTTAGTATTTTCTTATTTATTATTTGTCTCTTCTTACTGGAAAGAGGAGTCTTGTCTGATTCACTGATGCCTCTTTAGTGACTAGAAGACTGCCTGGCCCACAACAGCATTCAATAAAAATTAGATGAATACATGAAATGACTAAGCATGATCCTGATTATGTCTTTTTGGGGACTATAACATATAGTACAGAGAGTCTTGCATTAACAAATTAAGCAGTACACATCTTGGTTAACAGTAATCACAGAGATAACCCAGATTCTTTTATTTGAGCATAGATCAAGGGACAGGAAAAGAATTAATTTTTTTTCTTTTCAGATATCTAGTCACTACTCTTACTTTCCTCAAGCTGGCTCAATTTACCTCTGTTAGTAATTGAACATGCCTCTTTCCAATAAGCCTTCCTGTTTTAAGCACTTAAGAGGTAAACATAAGGTTTGTAGAATCTATCATGAGATGCCACAATGTAAAAACCACCTAACTGGTTTCCCTGCTCTTTATTATCTTCTATAATTGAGAGCAGAATGGAATTTGATGATAGTCCACATGCTACGTGAGGTAGTAGTAACTTGTTTTCAATAAACTATGTTCCACAGAACATAGTACCCAAATTTAATAAAACTCATTTTTACTTATTAGTTAAGGAAGAACACAGATTGGGGCATCTGGGTGGCTTAGCTGGTAAAGTGTCCAACTTTGGCTCAGGTCATGATCTCACAGTTCATGAGTTCAAGCCCCACATCAGGCTCCATGCTGACAGCTCAGAGCCTGCTTCGGATTCTGTGTCTCCCTTTCTCCCTGCGCTTTCCCCTTCGCACTCTCTCTCTCTCAAAAATAAATAAACATTAAAAATTTTAAAAAAAAGAAAGAGAAGATGGATCTTGGCAAACTTTGGGATCACTCCAGCCTACATATGCTAATCCCACTGCCAACCACTTCAAGAAAGAGTAACTGTAGCAGTACTTTCTTTCCTGCAGAATGTGACAACTTCCTCTCTGGCCAAACCCTTTGAAGACAGCAGTTTTGTATCTTCTCATTTTATGGGAGCCTTCTTTAAACATTCACAGCAACTACCATCAAATTTTAATGTGACCAGATCACATTTTAAAGACTGTGTGATATCTTCTCACCCACTAGTGCTGTAATTTCCAATATATTACTGTAGGCATATTTAAACCAACGTGTTTTAATGTCATTTTGCCTAGGAAGAACTGAACTTTCAGATTAGTATGCTGTAATTTTGTAAGTAATATAATAAACATGTTAAAAAGTATCAGTTTTGGGGGGCCACTCTGATGAGCCTTTGAGAGGGTGAGATCCCTCACCAATTAGAGCAACCTTGCTCTTATCTATTGTCTTTGTTTAGTTTTTAAGTACCCCCTCATAAGGGTTCCTTTGAGGTCATTCTGTTAAGGAAAGTTCGGAAATCAGTGGGCCGGATAACATGTTTGGTTCCCCTTTCCAGCTCAAAGACCATAATAACTGGGATCTCAAAGTGATTCAGGGATACAGTTTTTTAAATGTCAACAATTACTATGCAGGAGCATAAATTTAAAAATGAGACCGGGGGAAAAAAAAACTGCAGGAGACTGTGCTGAATAGGTAATAACCAAGAGGAGAACTTGGGATTGCTTTAAAACTTTAGATATGAACTTTACTTATAGTTTATATTTTTTCTATCTTATTCCAAAAAGGACTGAAGGTAGTTTTGATTTGAACTTGTTTTATAATGCACATGTGTCTGCATTACAGGTCTGCATGTTTTTTTTCTAACAGGTGACTGTGGTTTCAAAACACAAATACACTGGATTCTAGTTTGAGGATTTACTATAATAAAACCAGTGTTTAGTCAGACTTTTCAGTTTTCAGCATTAAAACATTTTCTTCAACTCCTGGGGGAAAAGCTGAAAAGTTAATTTTTAACAAGACTGTGCTGAAAGACTTCACTATTAAAGGGACAGGTTTCCAGTACTGTACTTATTTTGGTATGGTTTCCATTTTTGGATGAGGTGTAAAAATGAAAGACAGGAGTTAATTTTTGTCACTCTCAGATAAGATTTTAAAAATACAGTGTTGAGGGATATTTATTATTTTAAAAATATAGCATAGATGGATATTTATGCTGTTACACAATAAATTTAACCACAGTTTATACAGATTTAAATATAACAGAGTCTAATAGGATTCTCCAGAAGTGTGCAGAGTGAATAAAACAGTAAAAAACTGCTTTATAATACTTATGCAGTATTTTCATGTGACTATGAGGTTTACTTAACTTGACAGAAAGTCAAATCAAATTTTATAAGACCTGGAGTGATCATAAACAGTTAAATGTGAACTATTCAGTTATAACATGTGAAAGATTTAAAAAGCGTAGTACAGTTATCCTTTTGTTCTCACTGCTCAGAGTAAAACAAAAAGAATCAATGGCATCTTAAAGAAAATTACCTTCTACGTAAAATCTCACACACTCATTTTGGATGATTTGTTTTAGTAGAAATTGACCATAATATTCCAAACAAGGCTTTAGGTAGGTAATATCTGTAATTATGCAAATATTAAAGAACTGCCTCTGATAAGAACCTCTTCAGCGCTGAAACAATTCACCTAACAGAACACTTAAGGGCTGCTCTTTATGCCTTGACACACACAGTGAATGGCAGCAATCCAATATTTTTCCAAAAGATATTTTTTTAAAATTAAAAATGCCAGTTTTTGTATAGGTAACACACTCATTTGGTTAAAAAAAAATCAAGTGCTACCAATGGGGATGCAGTGAAATAGAAGTCTTCCCCTCACTCTGGTCTCTTGTCTCCCAGATTCCCTTCTCAGAATCAACTTTTGTTAATTTCTTTAATCTTTCCAGACCAATTCCCCATCTTTACAGGTGTGTGTGCGCACGCACACATGTGTACGCACACACACACACTTTAGCAGACTTAAAAATAGCTTGTTTCATCTCTAGTAAGCCTGTGACAACTTAGTTTGAATTTTAAAAATACTTCAGCATGTAAAACTAGTGCAGGTTTTAGTGTACTTTAAAAAGAAACGCCAGATACTACATTGTTTTCACTGTTAGCTCTGTCATCACCACAGACAGAATCCTTTCCTGAAAGGTGCAACAACTAAATGCTTCACCACAGTGGCCAGAGAGGGCACTGTGTACCAATGACAAAGGCATAGGCAGAAAAGAAGCGAAGGAGCAATTCCCTTCACCATTCAGGAGAATGGGAGATTCTCTCCTATCCAGCTCAGTTCCCTCAAGTTCAGCAGGTAGAGCTGTATAACAGGGCTAACTGATTTCTCCCCAGGGAGGCTACCCAGATGAACTGTCATACCGTTGATAACCTTAAAGGCCATCAGAACAATGAAGCAAATTTGGATCATGAGCACTATCAGAAATCCTACTGTGCATATGTGATTTATTTTGAAAGAGTAAAACAGAATCTTAATTTCCAAGGAATAGCTATATAAATTACGATTTACAGATAGGAAAATTAAATGACATTAACCTCAGAGTTTTAAATTGTAACATAATGAAGGAATCACTAAGAATTTATGGGGTGATGTGAAATATTGACTAGGTAGAAAGTTCTAAGTTACCTTAGTACAAACTGTATCTATAAGCGTACAGTTGGGTAGTTAAGCATTTTAAATTAAAATGCTCAAATCTCAGTTATGAATTTAGGAATGTCTGGAAAGCAGGTAATTTGTCCAATTAAAATTAAAAGCAAAACTGGACTGAAATTTCTAATAAACAAATTGGGAAAAGTGTTCATATGGAATGGGAAAAAACTCCCAACATTTGTCACTGTACAAATATCAGGATACAATAAGCTATATATGACACTGCCAATACAATACCTTAACTCCTTACCCAGTATGAGAAAGAAAATATTTCATAACATTACAAACGTACAGCTATTCAGTTTTCAATTTAAATCGGTAGGGAAAAAGGGAAGCCCTTTTTTTGGTGGTGGTGTTTTCCTCTGACGACTGAAAAAAGGATTTATTCAGTCCGAGTTTCGGAAGCAACTTTGTATCACAATCTTAATTAACTATATATATAAAAATTAAAAATAACATCTCCAGGAAAATGCAAAGCAGCTACAGCACGTTTGAGAGCTTTGTGCACTTGGCAAGCCCACTGTTTTAATTCCCGGTACAACAAATCAGAAAGAACTACAGGCAGCGGCACGGTATTCCGAGGTCCCGGGAAGCGCCGGGGCGCGGCCGCAGGCAGCGGGCTCCGGGCCGGCCAGAGCTGGGTCGCGGCGCCCGCAGTGGTGCCGCAGCCTCCGCCGCCGCAGCAGGTGGGACCCGGCCCGGCCCGCAGGCCGTTCCGCCACCCGCCATCGCGGGGCTTTTCGAGAGCCGCTCCGCGACGCCTCGGCTAGGGCTTTTATTGTTTGCGTGGAAAGACTTTCTGTCATTAAATGCTGAAAACAGACCAGTCTTCGCCCCACTTACACGAACCCCACAACTTTGCAAAGCGATGCGAGGAATCCTAAGAAAGAGGCACGAGGACACAGCTCGGAGGGCCCCGCCGGGCCGCCGCTTCCCGATCTCTCGTTTGCTCCTACCAGTGGCCCCGGAACCTGTCAGACACGCAGAGGGTGGGGGAGAGGCGCTCGGAGAGCAAGTCGATCCCCGGCGGGCGCGAGGGCTCGGCAGTCCGCGCCGACCAGACAAAGAGGCGCGTCGGACGCCAGGCTCCGGGGAGGTACCCGAAGACGCCGGTGTTGGCCCGCAGGGGGCGCCGTCCGCAGCCCCGGGCGCTTACCTTTGAGGACCGCGCAGAGCTGCTCCAGGGCCATATTCCCGAGCGGCCCGGAGCTTCGCAAGGTGCCGAGGCGGCGGCGGCGAGGAGGCGGCGGCGGCGGCGTCGCTCACGGCCCGGTGCAGCAGCAGTCCCGCTCGGTCCCCATCGCTAGCCACCAGGATAACTCTCCGCGGGGCAGGGCTCAGGTCCTGCGGCCCGCCATGCCCGAGCACCCCGGCGGGCTCCCGTGCTGCCCGAGCCCCTCGACGGGCGCCGCCTCCTGGTCCGCGAGGCTCAGTCCCATTGACCGCCCCGGAGCCGAGGCGCTCTGGCGCGAGAGACGGCACCGGCGCTGGCCGCCCCGCCTGCGGCCGCGGCGCGGGCCCCTCCGAAGTGGCGGGCGCTGGCAGCTCAGGCTCATTTAAGCTGGGAGCGCGAGCGCCGCGTGCCGGCCGCGCCGCCTGCGCGCATGTGCCCGCCCCCCGCCTCCGCCCGCGTGCCCCTCGCACCCTCCCGGCCAATCGCCTGCCGGTCCCGCCCGCGGCCTCGCGCCCTGGGAGGGCTGCGCGCCGGCGACCGTTGGGCTGGGGGCGGGACGAGGAGGTGCCGTGCGCCGCCGTCTGGACCCCGTCGGCCGCGAACTGCCGCTCCGAGACAACGGAGCTGAGGGAGAGGCCGGCGCTTAGGGAGAACCCGGCTCATTCCCGGCCGCCGCAAGGCGTCCGGGGTGAGCAGGTCCGAGCCCTCGAGGCCTCCGCCCGGATGGAGGGGTCGGGGAGCCCCGCAGCCCTTCCCCGCCTGCCCATCTCTGTACGCCCTCGCAGATACAAAGGGGGAACCGACCCCTCGGCCTTTTAGGACCTCAGCTCAAGGTCAAAATTCTGCCCCAGTTTGCCCCTGCTAGGTTATCTGCCTTGGGCAGGGGACGCGGATGTGGGCGGGGCTCAGGGACAGGGGCACCTGAGGCTCTCATCTCCCCTTAGGGCCAGGTGAGTTAACCTGACGGCCGCGGGTATTACTAACATTTCCGGAACGCGTCCCAGGTTACCAGGCAGAGTGCCAAATACTATGAGTTTCAATTCTTTTTAATTCTTAAACCCACCTCATGCGGTTAGGTACTGTTAGTGGGAATAATGAGGCCAGAAAGGTTAACTAATTTGTCCAGAGCCACACAGCGAGGGAGGAAGGCAGGGTTGTGAACCTAGAAAAGCTGCCGTATTGTACACTAAGCCATGTTGATGGAGTCGCTCTACTCTGCTGATAAAAAAATCCAAATTGGCAAAATATCCGGTTTTATTTTCTCCATAGTAATTATCACGCTCTGAAATTACCTAGCTCTTCTACTTGTTTATTCATCACCTATTTCCCGTTTGGCCCGACACCACTAAAATATGAACTGCATGAGGGCAGGAGGCTACATTCATGGAGTCACTCAACACATGCTTATTGAGTTAACTATGTGCAGAAAACAATGATAGATGCTGGGGACTTAAAGCTGTGATTAAGACTCTACTATAATAGAATATTTGTGTCTGTATCTGACATATAGCAACTCCATAAATACTTGTCTAACAAATTATAGTTAAGAACAATGTTAGGCAACTGAAAAACTCTTCTAGGAATGCCAAGCTCTTCTCTTTCCTTCTATCCCTCCAAGAAAGGCAAAAAAGTAATTATTCACAAGATTTGCAAGTAAAAACATATTTAACACCAATTAATAGCAAGACATTTAGTCTTTTACCACGTGCTATGGAAGTGTAAAAGATGTGTATGTTTGAGTTCCCAAGACAAATCACCTACAAATCTCAAATCACTTGTGAACCAACTAGTAAATAAAACATTTAAGATCCTTTCCCACAAGTATAAAGTGACATATTGGAAGACTAGGACAGTTAGTATTTAAGTCACAGAACAATGTGGACAAAAAGAATTGGGAGGAAGGAGCCTCTCAACTTCTGGAACATAATAGGTTTCTTAATACATAGTTGTTGACTGAAGGAAGAATAAGTGTATGTGATGTCATCAGAGAATATTTCATGAAGATGACACACAAAAAGAATGGAAAGGCTGTGTGTGGATGGCAAGTGGAGAGAAGGCAGAAGAGTTTTCAAGTCCGGCAAGGAGCAAGGGTTAGCACTGCATTTGGGGCAAGTGCTATCTGGTAGTAAAGATAAAATAGAATATGAGATTCTTGCTTGAATGCTAGGCAGAGGGTTTTGTGCTTGATTCAGGAGGCCAGAGGCATAGTTTTTAATAGTGGAGTAATGTAGTTCTGGAAAGATTAATCTGACAGTTCATTTGAGGATATAGTGAAAGGGGAGAGGGTATTAGAGCAACTGTAGTGATTTAAAAAGTATATAAACAGTACTCACATTTGGCCTAGTAGCTCTTACTGGTAGTACCATTTTGATGAAACCTAAAAATGTTTTTTCCTCTAGGATATTGGCTGTAGATTGGGAATGTTCATTTTTGGCTCCCTTTAAGACACCTATCTTTTGGCTGTGCTAGTATAATTGTCTGTAGCGCATTTTTCAAGGAATGTGATAAAGCACAGATCATAGCTGGGACTACTGTGTGGCCATATGTTAACTAAATCAAAAGGAAAGCACTTTGCATATGTCTCAGTTGGAGACTTCTGTATTTGAACTATTTTCCCCCAGAAGACCACCCAGTAGCACTCAAGTCTGTTTCCAGATTACCTGCCAATTCCCAGGTGACTGGGGACTCTGCCTTCATTGCATTCTGCCCTATCTTCCAAGGCATGGCTATGGCTTCTCCAACTCCTCACAGAATAATTCTTAGTTTATTATTTTTAAAAAATGTTTATTTTTGAGAGTGTGTGTGTGCAAGCAAGGGAGGGGCAGAGAGAGAGGGAGACAGAGGATCCAAAGCAGTCTCCATGCTGCCAGCGCAGAGCTGGATGTGGAGCTCCAACTCACCAACTGTAAGATCATGACCTAAGCCGAAGTCAGATGCTTAACCAACTGAGCCAGCCGGATGCCTCTCATTCCTAAGGTTTAAATTTGCTTTTCTCCGATCAGGTTCCCTGTTGCACTTGAATAGTATATATAAGATATACTTATATATATATGTATATATATATGACTTACTTTGAAAATGAGTCATTTAAAAAATACATCATTTTATCTCAGTGTTTGTATACTGAACAGCTTTTTTTTTTTTTAAGGAGAGATAAACTTTTTTTTTTTTTTTTTGAGAGAGACAGACAGACAGAGAGCAAGCAGGGGAGAGGCAGAGAGAGAGAGAGAGACAATCTGAAGCAGGCTTCAGGCCATCAGCTGTCAGCACAAAGCCAGATACGGGGCTTGAATTCATGAATGGTGAGATCATGACCTGAGTCAAAGTTGGACCCTTAACCAATTGAGCCACCCAGGCGCCCCCTGAACAGCTTTTTGTTGTCTGTCTTTTTCACTAGAGTTTGGGAACTCTAACATTTTAATAAGTGATAGCCTAGGAAGGCAGGTTGTTCTGTTAAGAGATTTTTATGGACTGAATGGTTGTTTCCCTTAGAATTCATATATTGAAGTCCTACTCCACAGCATGACTATATTTGGAGATGCGACCTCTAAGGTTACATGAGGATCGGGCCCTATCTGATCAGATTAGAATCCTTAAAGAAGAGACACCAGGGAGTGCTCCCCTCTACACTCCAGAACAGAGGAAATGACCTGTGAGGACAAAGTGACAAGGTGGCAGTCTACCAGCCAGGAAGTGTTCTCACCAGAAACCCAAATGGTTAGAGCCTTGATATGGGACTCTGCCTCCAGAACCAGAAGAAAATAAATGCTGCTAAAGCTACCTACTGTATGGCATTTTGATAGGGAAGCCTGAGCAGACTAATACAGAAATATGATTTAGGAAGACAGGAATTTACACATAACCAAGGTGATATACAGAAACATTTTTTCATACTAAAGTAGCATAGGGGTCTCACACTGCTTATAGTGTGTGGATATGGCAACAATGATGGTGAAATTTAGTGAAAAGTAATATCTTATACAACTGTAGAGATTTTTTAGGGACAGAGGAACTTAAAAAAATTTTAAACCATTGTATTAGTTGGCTTGGGCCATTTATATTGTTTAAGCCATGTACTGTGTGGCTTAAACAATAGAAATATATTTTCTCACAGTTCTGGAGGCTGGAAGTCCAAGATCGACGTGCATGTAGGGTTGGTTTCTGGTAAGACTTCTTTTCTTGGCTTGCAGACTGCAGACTTCTTGCTGTGTCTTCATATGGCCCTTTGTCCATGCACTGCAAATGTCTCTTCCAGTTATAAAGACCACTCAGACTGCATTAAGGTCCCACCCTTATGACCTCATATAACTTTAATTCTCAAAAGCCCTGTCTCCACATGTATCACACTGAGGGTTAGAGCTTCAACATATGAATTTGGGGGTGGTGGACACAATTCAGTCCATATACTTATACACTCGTGAACCAAAATTATTCCTGTGTTACTGATTTTGAAGAAGAGCTGCTTCCAGGGAGTCAAAACCAGTTCTTTCAGTAACACTGTCACCTACACTTGTTTCCAAATTTCTACTTAGTGTAATTCCAAAGCAAGGAAGTTTTTAAGAAATACTACCTACCACCAGTACAAAAGTATTTCAGCTTTATCAGGAGAATTTCTGATCAACCATTACTTTCATTTGATTGTGAAAAACTAAGAAAGGCCTTAATGATAGTCCTTAGAATAACATTGCTAACATATATGGTATAATTTTCTTAAAAGCCAAAATGCCATCTTGAAATATCTGTTTACCTTATGCTTAAACCTGTTTACAACAAGCTGAAATGAATGCTGGTTTATTTGTACAGCATGAAACCATAATAAACTGTAAAATTCTTTATATAGTTATTTGGTAATGTCTGCTAGATAATAGAACTTTCCTATATGTTCAGCTTAAGGACTGATAATATTTGTGCTGCTTGATATCCTATGCTATTAATGCTAGTATGATTAGAATGCATATATATTCAACTATATATTTATGTTATTCAATTTTAATTTTTGTAAGGAAGTATCTAAATTATTTCATTTATTAGCAACAAATCTCAAAACTATTTTTATGCTATAAAATATGTAAGATTTGTAATGAAACTTATATTTCTAGGTATGTGATCTACAAAAGGATCTTTGGGAAACTTTTGTAAGAGTTTTTTAAAAGTTGTGAAATAAACTGCTATATCAGATAAAGGGTTAGCATCCAAAATCTGTAAGAACTTATCTAACTCAACACCCCATGGACATTTTTCCAAAGAAGACATCCAGGTGGCTAATAGACACATGGAAAGATGCTCAACATCGCTCATCATCAGGGAAATACTAATCAAAACCACGGTGAGATCCCACCTCACACCAGTCAAAATGGTTAAAATTAACAACACAAGAAACAACAGATGCTGGCGAGGATGCGGAGAAAGGGGAACCCTCTTGCATTGGTAGTGGGAATGCAAACTTGGTGCAGCCACTCTGGAAGATAATATGGAGGTTTCTCAAGAAGTTAAAAATAGAACTACCGGATAACCCAGCAATTGCACTACTCGGTATTTACCCAAAGGATACAAACATGCAGATTCAAAGAGGTACATGAACCCTGATATTTATAACAGCATTATCAACAATAGCCAAACTATGGAAAGAGACCAAATGTCCATTGACTGATGAATGGATAAAGAAGATGTGGTATATATATACATATATATATAACGGAATATTACTCAGCCATTAAAAAGAATGAAATCTTGCCATTTGCAACAACTGGATGGAGTTAGAGTGTGTTATACTAAGTGAAATAAGCCAGTCAGAGAAAGACAAATACCATATTATTTCACTCATATGTGGAATTTAAGAAACAAAACAGATGAACATATGGGAAGTGGGGGTGAAAGAAGAGAGGGAAACAAACCATAAGAGACTTTTAAAGATAGAGAACAGAGGCACCTGGGTAGCTCAGTTGTTTGAGCATCCGACTTTGGCTCAGGTCATGATGTGGGTGTTGGTTCATGAGTTTGAGCCCCATGTTGGGCTTACTTGTATGAGTGTGGAGCCCGCTTCAGATCCTCTGTCCCCGTCTCTCTCTGCCCCTCCCCTGCTCATGCTCTCCCCCCACCTCAAATAAACATTAAAAAAGAATAAACAGAATTGATGAAGAGAGATAGTTGAGAGATGGACTAGATGGGTGATGGATACTAAGGAGAGCACTTGTGATGAGCATGGGGTATTGTGTGTAAGTGATGAATAACTGAATTCTACTCCTGAAACCAATATTGCAGTGTATGTTAACTAATTAGAATTTAAATAAAAATTTGAAAAGGAAAAAATTGTGAAATATAATACTTATTCAGAAAAGTGTCTGAAACAAACATGTATATGTTTGTTAATTACAAATCTAAGTGACATGTAAATACTACCTAGATCAAGAAATAAAACTTCACTTATACCTTGAAGCTCCCCATGTGCTTGTGCCTGATTATGATCTTCTCTTAATTCTCTAGAATTTATCACTATTCTTTTATTGTTTCCTTCCTTTTTTTCCCCTCATGGCACATAACTATTTTTCTCTTTTTTAAAATTGAAGTATATTTAACATACAATATTAGCTTAAGGTGTACAACATAGTGATTTGATCATTGTATAGATTACAAAATGTTCACCATGATAAATGTAGTTACCATCTGTCACCATATGAAGTTAGTACAATCTTATGGACTATATTCCCTCTGATGTACATTTCATCCCATAACATATTTGTTGTGGAACTGGAATTTTATACCTCTTAATCACCTTTACCTATTTTGCCCATCCCCTCACTCTCTCTCCTCTGGCAACTACCAATTTGTTCCTGTTTCTGATGGTTTGTTTGTTTGCTTAATTTGCATTTCCTTAATTTGAACACCTTTTTATATGTTTATTGGCTACTTGGATTTCCTCTTTTGGTGAATGACCTGTTCAAAACTTTTGCCCAATATTTTACTGGGCTTTTTAAATCATTTTGTAGAATTTGTTTATTTTGGATACTAATCAGTTATATATGCTGAAATATTTTCTTTCATTTTATGGCTTTTCTTCCCATTTTAATAGTGTCTGTGATGAGCAGAAGTTATTAATTTTAATATGCTCTATACATATAAAATTTTGCTTTATAGTATTTTTAGTGACTTGAATAAGAAACCCATCCCTACCCCAGGATCATGAACTTACTTATGTATATTAAATACTAAAAGCTTATAAGTTTGCATTTCACATTTAGGTCTTGAATCCACCTCTTTGCTAATACTACACTGTATTAATCATTATAACTTTATATTAAGTTTTGATATCTGACAAAGTAAGTTCTTGTTCTTTTTCGAGATAGTCTTGGCTATTCTTGGCCCTTTGTATTCCATATGCATTTTATAAACAGCTTATCAAGTTTAGCAGCAGCAACAACAACAACAACAACAACAACCTGTTGGGATATTGAGTGGAGTTGGGGATGATTTGACATCTTTACAATACTCTGTCATCCTGTCTGCAAATATGGTATAGATGTACATTTATTGAAGATTTCTTTAATTTTTCTTAAAGTTTTATAATTGACCCCACAGAGATGTGATGCAACTTGTTATTGATTCCTGTGTAGTTGACTTTATTTGATGCTCTTATAAATGTTCTGTTTTAAAATCCATTTTGTATCTGATATAAATGATATATTCAATGCTATATAAAAATGCATTTGATTTTAGAAACTACCAAAGTGTTCTCCAGAGTCGCTTTACTGTTTTATATTCCTACTAGGAATATATGAGAATTCCAGTTTGCTCCAGTTGTTCCTTATCCATGTCAGCACTTGGAATTGTCAGTATTTTTTGTTTTAGCTGTTATAATAGGTGTGTAATGGTATCTTTTCATGATTTTTAATATTCTTTTACCTAACAGCTAATGTGAGAGATATTTTCATGTGATTAGTTGCCATTTGTATATCTTTTTTAGTGATGTGTCCAAGTTCTTGCCCACTTTTAAAGTGTGTGTGTGTGTGTGTGTGTGTGTGTGTGTGTGTGTGTGTGTTTAATCCATTGCTGACTTTTGAGAGTTCACTATACATTCTGGATACAAACCCATTGTTGGATATGTGATTTGTAAATATTTTCTTTGATGTGCAGCTTGTCTATTCATACTCTTTGAAAGTGTCTTTGGCAAAGAAAATGTCTTTAATTTAGATGAAGTCAAATTTGTCAATATTTTCTTCTATGGATCATACTTTTGGTGTTATTTTTAACAACTCTTTGCCCAATCCCAGTTCATGAAGATATTCTTCTATGTTTTCTTCTAAAAGTCTTATAGTTTTATGCTTTACACTTAAGTTTATGATCCATTTTGGGTTATCATATAAGATGTGAGGTTTAGGCCAAGGTCCCTTTTTCTTTTCTTTGCATATATCTGACCAATTATTCTAACACTATCTGTTGAAATGACTGTTTTCCACCGAATCACTTTTATACTTTAGTCAACGATTGAATAGCTATATTTGTGTGGGTTTCTTTCTGGACCCTCTATTTTGTTCCATTGCTTGTATGTATATATTTTTTGTCAATACCACACTATCTTGATTTCTATAACTTTGTTCTAAGACTTATTCTAAGTCTTATAATCAGATAGTTTGATTCCTCCAACGTTGCCTTTTCAAAAATATTTTAAGCGATTTTAGTTGCTTTATTCTTACATAAATTTTACAATCATCTTGCCTACTTCTACAAAAATATGCTGGGATTTTGATAGGGATTAAATCTATAGATCACTTTAGGGAGTGTTAAATCTTTGCTGGATTGAATCTTCCAACACAGTGTCTTAACTTTCAAGTATTCCTTGATTTCTTTCATCAGCATTTTATAGTTTTCTGCATAGAGATCCTCATGCATACTTTGTTAATAGTTCTACATAAAAGTTTCATTATTGGATCCATTTTAAATAGTATTTTTAAAAATACCAATTTCCAATTGCTTATTGTGTTTATATAGAAATGATTATGTTGACCATGAATTTGGTGAATTTGCTGAATTCACTTAGTTCTAGGAGGTTGTGTGTGTGTATAGATTCCTGGGAATTTTCTAGACACTCATGTCATCTAACAGGGAGGGTTTTATTTCTTCCTTTCCAATCTGTATGCCTTTTATTTCCTTTTCTCAGATTATTACTTTAGTTAAGATTTCCAGGACTATGTGGAAAACTATGAGTGGGAGAGGAGGACATCCTTGCCTTGTTCCTAATCATTGGGAGAAAGCATTTGGTCTCTCACCATGAAGTATGTGAACAGATTCACTCAGATTAAAAAAAAAAAAAGAACAAAAAACCACTAGCTGTAGATTTAAAAAAAATGCCCTTTAAGGTTAAAGAAGTTCTATTCATAGTTTGCCTAGATTTTTAAAAAAGTCAGGAATGGATGTTAGATTTGTTAAATTTTCTTTCTGTTGTCTATTGAGAGGATAAAAGATGGTTTTTCTGATTTATTAGTATGGTGAGTTATATTGTTGTTTTTCCTTCAAATAGTGAAATTAGTTTTGCATTCTGGAGGAAAACCACTTGATCATTACATATTATTTGTCTATATATTTCTGGATACAATTAACTAATGTTCTGTGAGGATTTTTGCATCTATGTTATGAGGGATATTGGCCTGTAGTTTTATTTTCTTGTACTTGGTTTTAGTGTTAGGGAAATATTGACCTTATTAAAGGAATTGTGAAGTATTCCTTTCTCTTTTTTTCTTTTTAACATTTGGTTTACTTATAACTCTACTCTCCATATATACTGACTCCAAGTGAATTTTAAAACTCATGCTATATCAATTTATAGATACTCAGCCTAACAGTCTTTAGGGACAGTGTGGAATAGTGCCTGGCACAGTGTTGCTGCTGATAACTGTTTAGTGAATTTAACTGAGTACTGTAGTCAGGGGATTCTTATCTTGCATGAACTCACAAGGAGGCAATGGCTGATTCAATTTTCCTCTGTCTCATGGTCCAGAAAGTGATTTAGACTTTATAATTACTTACAGAATATTTACAATTTCACCAAAATACTTTGTTTCAATACACAGTATTTATTAAGGAGACATAGTAACATGCTTAGATACACAAAGTAAACTACTTATACACATGCCATTCCCAGTGAATTGTAAAGAAAAAAATAACACGAAGAACAAAATTAAATTTTGGGGGGTAAGTTTTTGTGTTTTATAGCCATCATATGTCCATTTGCACATTAGAAAATCATTAGCACTGATGTATAAACTTTTCCCAGTCTTAAATTTAAGTCTTAAAGTAACTTTTTGGTGAGGTGAAGTTCACAAAAATTTGCATTGAAGTGTGAGTGTAAATTAGAGACTCCTAAATGCTTTTGAGAATAAAAATGTGGTTGAAGATTTGCATTCTCAGATGCTATCTACAGTAGTTTACTTTCAAGAAATCAAATATTCTTCATGATCACATGATAAGGATCAATGTTCAAATGAAAAATTTTAGTGCACATTAATTCTTGGAGGGCACTATAATTTTTAGTTAATATGAGCAAGTAATAAATTGTTATATAAGATGTCAACCACCCTAAGAATTTAGGTTTTCCAAAGAATATGATTTCTTCATGCCTGAAAATAAAATTCTATTGAGTCTATATATTTTGATAATTAGTTGTAGAAGTCTGTAAAAAATATCTAAAATAGTAACAATGACAACTACCACTTAATTGAGCATTAACTCTGTGCTAGGCACCAAGCTAAGCACTGCACACATATCATCCCATTTGATGTTTACAAATTCAAATAAGTAGCATTCTTAGCCCCATTTGTAAACAAGAAAACTGAGGCTCACAGAAGTTAAGCAATTAGCCCAATTCAATCAGCTTGTAAGTGGTGGAACCAGGAGTTTAAGGCAAGCCTGCTGGATTGCAATTCTAAAGCTAGAATACCCAATCACTATTCTGTGTGCCCTTAGTGAGTGGCTCCTGGCCCACTGTGGTGAAGGTGAAATAACTTTATTTGTGATACATTCACAAAAGTGTAATTTGCATTGTTAGAAGAAAAAGCAAGACCAATTCAAGTGGAACACAAAAATCCCTGCTCATTTATTTTTATTTATACATGTCTTTTTCCATTATCATTATTCTAATAAGATTATAAATACATAAACACCTGAATACATGCAACACATTCCACAAAGGAACAAAAATGTACAGCACATTTAAATAACCCAAATCATTGTATACAAAGTGCTTTAAAAAAAGACCTTGTGACACATTCAGACCATATTTATTTGAATACTTTTCAATAATTACCAAAGGATACATCATTTATAAATAATATTCAAAATTCCCTATTTTCTTCTATCAGCCAGATTTAGTATTTCAATTAATCAAGTGAATAGCTGTTCCATTATGTAATATTAAGGGCAAGTCACATAGCATCAAAATGAAACCGATGGGCTTCTTGTCGTTTTTCTCTATCATCTGCTTTCTGAAAAAGAATTTTAGACTAGGTTATAAATGATAGGAAAACGTCAATAAGAGTAATTTCTGAAATGTAGTTAATTAAAAAAATCTTAAATCTCTAAGCAAGTAGTAGATAAAAGATGTGATTTTATTATGTAATAATCTTATGAAATTTTTGTAGTTTACAGTAGCTATTTTATAATTAAGAACCCACTCAATTGAAAAACCAACAAGAAATGTTCCTTTTCCTTAAATACTTAGTTGGTTATCATTATTTATTTGAAAGTAGTAGTAAACATTTGATTCTACAAGGATGGAATTAACTATTTTTTCCATTCTTTTTTATTTTTTTATAAGGTTTATTTATTTATTTTGAGAGAGACAGAGACAGCGCCAGTGGGGTAGGGGCAGAGAAAGGGAGAGACAGAATCCCAAGCAGGCTCCACACTATCAGCGCAGAGCCTGATGTGGGGCTTGAACTCATGAACTATGAGATCATGACCTGAGCCAACACCAAGAGTTGGAAGCTTAACCAACTGAGCCACTTGGGCGCCTCAACTATTTTTCCCATTCTTAACACTGATGTTAATCAAATCTAAGCAAAATACATTAATTATTTTTGCATTAACCTATTGATTTAGCATATATTCATTCATTGACCTTCCTCTCCCAGCAAAGTACTGTGCTTGGTATTTTGAGGGATTAAAAAAAAATCCTCAGTTTTGTATCTTGCTCTCAAGGAACTTAAAGCCTAGAAAGAAAAAAGCAAAACATATTGAATTAACTGTGTTTCAGAAAAAAAAGTGAAAAATGTCACTAATATTCTAGGAGTGAGATTACTTCTAGGTTGGAGTGAGGAAAGGGAAAGCTTTGACAAGACAATATTTATGGAAATGGAGTGGGAGGGGCATTCATTCCCAGCTGGGTGTGAAAACAGGTGCCATCATGTAATGTGGGTCAGAAGCACGGAATACCTGAAAGCAACTGGTAAGAAATAAGGTTGGAAAGGTATATGGTGGAGTCATATGGAAGTTCTAAGAAAGCTAGGCAGAGATTTTTGGACTGAGGAGTGACATGACTAAGGCTAAACTTGATGATGAATAATATGCCAGCAATGAAATCAATGGAGTGGAAAGGGAGAGGACAAACTCCAGAAGACCAGGCAGGACCCAACAAGGACCTGAACCTAAAACCCCTGGGGGTAGGAATGCAGACATGGAGTCAGCTGCAGGGATTGCTATGGAAGCAGAGTCAGTAGGGCAACTGATCAAATTTTATGGGTAAGTAGGAAAGAAGAGAGACAAAGCTTTACAATATTGTTTTTTTTAAAAAAGTTTATTTATATTCATTTTGAGAGACAGAGCGCACAAGCAGGGAAGGGCCAGAGAGAAAAAGTGAAAGAGAGTCCCAAGCAGGCTCTGCATTCAGTGCAGAGCCCTCCACTGAGGCTCGATCCCACAAACTGTGAGATCATGACCTGAGCTGAAATCAAGAGTCTTAACCAACTGAGCCACCCAGGTGCCTCTACAATATTGGTTTTATGGTGATTATAAGTGATCTAGGTAGAGGTGTCATGGAGACAGCTAGAAATGGGGGAAGAGACCTTTAGGGAGAGATGAGTGTTAGGGTATTTGAGGTAATAGCTTGAAGCTATGCCTTTGGCTAAAACTGGCAGGAAAATTGTAGGAAAAAGACAGCCTAGGGCAGACACTATGGTTAGGAAATAGGAGCACCCAACAGAGGTGAAAGAGGAGTGGTAGGAGAAGAACCACAGTACCACAGGGGAGTATATATGGTCAAATACACATCTGTATTTAAAACTTCAATTTTTAGTCACTGCATCATTTTTATTATAAGTCCATAATGTTTATACTGTAATTAGATGATCTGAGAAATTAATGAAATTAATTTCCTTTCCTTTATAGGTCTAGAGCTATTTAATACTTCAGACTATGTTCTGATACTTCTGGAAAAATGTATGAAGGATCGCCCTTTATTTTACTTCTTAAGCTGCAATCTTAAAATTAACTAAATATGTAAGTTTCTGTCATCATTTTTGATGTGTAAAGGAGTAATTTTGGGGGAGAGACAAACCTATGAAAACTTATCAGAACAGTTAAAATTTCTCTTTTTCAATAAGTTAAAACAGCTAAAACAGATGGTAAATTTAGTTAACAAAAAATGATTACAATGGGCATGGCAATTCAAAGAGAGTAGGTACAAAAAAAGAAAACAAATTGTATGACACAAAGAAGCCTTTTTTGCAAAACACTGTTGGAATCTGCTAGTTATATACTTTAATATATATTCATGTTAACTCATGTATTTAATTCATATTCACATTTTCATAGAAATCGGCTTTTTCAATTTATATCTAAACTGCTATTAAATTTATGTGATAGCCTCTTTTTTCCTCCTCATAAACACTATATAAAAAACTATGCTTTTAGAGTGTTGTTTTTGATTATTATTTAGGAGTTATATTAAAGAACAGAAATATGTTCAGTGCAAAGAATACTTTACAGATGGAAAAGATGTTTATCACTTTAGTTGTTACTTCCCACCCAAACCTTGAGAAAATTATTTAACTTCTCTGTGCTTTAATTCTTTATATAGAGATAGCTGTTATTCCTGGAAAAAAGAGTTCATGGCTCTATCAGTAGATTATAAACACAGGCTCGTTAAAAAAGATTATTTTTCAGGACTTTATTAAATTATTTCTAAGTTTTTCTATATTTATGGTAATTATTGGGTGAATAATTTTGTTACTATTGTACGGCACTGGAGTTTTAAAATAATTTTCTGTGATTTGTATGAATTGTTAAGAGACATTAGTAACTTAAGGGAATAGAAGAAATTATTATCAGTAAGATGACATTGACAGAATGTGAAAAATCAGAAAATCTTAGTTACTTGAAAAAAGTTTAAAATATAATGTTTTTAAAGAGCAGTGTATTACTATTCTAAATTAACAGAAGTTAATGTTTCATTTAAATGAACAAACCTTTTCCTGCCAATGTAAAATGCCAATTATTGCCAAGATGAAAACACAGACACCGATGAGGGCTATAGCAGTAAGTAGGACGATGTTACTTGGTGTAAGGTACAGCTTGGCACTCCAGCTGTAGACAAAACAGAATCATTAAAATTACACATTTTAACTGAAAAAAAATCACAAAATTCTACTGAGACCAAAAAGTAAATAGCTATTAATTAATGAATCAGTTGCTTCATCCATTAATTCATTCTCCCATCTATCCATTTGCTATAAATAAAACAACAGCAATTAAATTTAGATAGGGATAAGAATACTGATGATCCTGCAGAGTTCAGATTTTACTCAGAGAACTGAAATAGAATAGAATTTTTGATAAGATGCTTCATTATTTTTCTCTGATCCTGTGAGAAGTATTCTTAAGTAAACTTATTAAGGAAACTTAGGACAATCTTAGACATTGTTTTTATGTCTTGATTTACTTGCTGAATTTGAAATCTTGAACTTCAAGACTACACAATTTTGATAAGATATCATGTCACCTTATTTTCTGACCCCTGTTCACATATGTACTATGGCTAACTAAAACAGTCATATAACTAAGTGGGTATAGATAGATGGCTTGTGTAAAAACACTTCTACCGTTTCTGTGTCATGTTGGAGGGTTTACATTATTACAATGACATTGAGACTTCTTACAAAATCACTTTTAGTCCCTCAGTGTTAATGACAATATACAAACTTTAGTGTAAATAGAACTAGCTCTTCCTCTTAAACAGTCCACATAATATAGCATTTGCAAACCTTGAAAAACTTAAGATTGAGGTCTATATCACGAACACTGCAGGTGGTTATATACAAAGAATTTTATTCTCTCTGAAAATAGATGATGGATATATTTTCATTTTAAAGTCACCTACTATCATTGTATTACTGTAAATTTCTCCCTTTAGGTCTGTTAATAGTTGCTTTATATATTTAGGTGCTCCTATGCTGGGTGCATAAATACTTAAAATTGTTTATATCCTCTGGTTGTTTCAACTCTTGTATTATTATGTAATGCTCTTCTTTGTCTTTTATTGTAGTCTTTGTTCTAAAATATTTTGTCCAATGTAAGTATAGCTACCCAGCTTCTTTTTGTTTCTGCTTGCATGAAACCTTCCTTTGACTTTCAGTATGTGTGTGTCTTTACATCTGAAGGGGAGTCTCTTATAGGAAGCATATACATGGATTGTTTTTATACATTTAGCCTATTTTCATTTTAAAAGTTTAATAAAAGTAAGATCATTCTGATGAATAGCCAGTAGCAATTGACTTATTTTGGGATAATTAAAATTTATTGATCTGTAAGTTAGCCTCTAGTCAATAAATCTCAAAATACACCTCAAACTAAAATCAATTCTGTTTTTATTATGTACATAAATTTGAAAAGAACATTTCTTCAGAAAGAGCAAGAGAAAAATGAAAAATGTTGAGATTATAAAAGAAATCTGTAACAGAATTTTATAAAACTCAAAAGTAAGAAAACTAAGAAAATGAATACTGTTAGTTCAGGTTAGCTATTCTCAGTACCTTACTTCAGACTTAAAAAAAAAGTTCTTTCATGAGATTTTTTTGGTAGTTCTTTTAAAATAGATTTAAAAAAAACATGAAAACAGGAATCTTGGTAAGGAAAAAAATGGACGAAAGGCCAATCCTTAGTTTCTTACTCAGAAGCAGTCAATTCTTACCAATTTCCTGCATATCCTTCCAGAGATATTTTATACATATATAGACATCTATGCACAGATATCTTTTTCACAAAGAAATGGTTGCTTATTGTACATACTCTAAATGCATTTCCCTTTTATTGTCTTTTGCTTACCACTCTATTTTTTTTTTAACTTTATAGTTTATTGTCAGGTTGGTTTCCATATAACACCCAGTGCTCTTCCCCACAAGTGACCTCCACCAAGACCATCACCCCCCATTACCTTTCCCCCTTCCCCTTCCCCCCTCAGTTTGTTTTCAGTATCAAGAGTCTCTCGTGTTTTGTCTCCCTCCCTCCCCCTAACTCTTTTTCCTCCTTCCCCTCCCCATGGTCCTCTGTTGGGTTTCTCCTGTTAGACCTATGAGTGTGAACATATGGTATCTGTCCTTCTCCGCCTGACTTATTTCGCTGAGCATGACACCCTCGAGGTCCATCCACTTTGCTACGAATGGCCAGATTTCATTCTTTCTCATTGCCATGTAGTATTCCATTGTATAGATGAACCACATCTTCCTAATCCATTCATCAGTTGATGGACATTTAGGCTCTTTCCATGATTTGGCTATT
>CM053563.1:21915080-21970519 GCA_028646485.1 Cryptoprocta ferox
TATCTGTCCTTCTCCGCCTGACTTATTTCGCTGAGCATGACACCCTCGAGGTCCATCCACTTTGCTACGAATGGCCAGATTTCATTCTTTCTCATTGCCATGTAGTATTCCATTGTATAGATGAACCACATCTTCCTAATCCATTCATCAGTTGATGGACATTTAGGCTCTTTCCATGATTTGGCTATTGTTGAAAGTGGCGCTACGAACATTGGGGTACATGTGCCCCTATGCATCAGCACTTCTGTATTCCTTGTGCTTACCACTCTATTTTAAGAGACTGTTCTATGTCATATTAGACCACTAGAAGTACCATAATTTATATAGTTTCCTACTTGTGCAGATTTTCTAGTTTTGTTATAAATTTCATGTATAAAAAAGTAAACACATAATACAGACTCATTAAAAAATATCTGAACTCAGACTATAACTGTTTCTAGTGATGTTCTCTCTTTTTTTAAAGATTTTATTTCTTGAACCCACAACCCCCAAATCCAGAGTCATGTGGTCCACTGACTGACCTAGCCAGGTGCCCCTCTACAGATGTTATCTTATTTCATGCCTAATGTTGTAATAAAATTGTTTTCTTAAGTAGTTTGGTTCTAAAGCCCATAAAATATATCCTGTAGTGAGCTGGTAAACTGGATCTCTGGGGTGGGGAAAAATTGGCAATTGCCAATTTTCACGTTGTAAACCCATCATAGCTGATTTTAATGTTACCTCAGTGAACAGAGTGGGGAAAAGATGCGTACCATCAGCTCATGAGATGGCATGAGCTGGTCCTAGCAAACCACTGAATATACTCCATTTAAAAATTTAATGAAGAACAATACCACCTGGATTTTGAGAAGAAATTTAACAAAGCAGGACCCTGCTGGTTACATATTCATAGATATATTATACCCTTCCCCTTTGGTTATTTTTCATAATTGATATCAGACTAACCTTAAGGACAACTTATATTCTTCCCAATGAAACAAGTGTTAGTGAATACCTTTATTACCTACTTTTTAAAAATGATGGAATCAATCTAGTATTTTAAAGAAAAATGAACAAAGATAAGGAGTTAGATTTAAATGTTATTATTACAGAAGGAATATATTCTGCTAAAGATAAAAAAATCTACCTTTCATTGAAAACTTACTCTATGCTTGGCACTGTCTTAAGCATATTTCGTCTTCATCCTTTGAAGGCAGGTGTTCTATTTCCCACTTTACAGAGGGAGAAACTGACCCTCAGGAGTGGATCTTAGTTTCTAGAATAGGTCTGTTTGACTCCAAAACTTGTGCCTAACCACTGTGGGATAGAATACCACTTCTCTAAGCATTTAACTTAAAAGATCAATGCTTATTGAAAAATTCAGCATTCTGAAATTTTAGAATTTCTAGCTAGTAAACTGAAGATCAGTTTATTTAAGCAGAATATGTATAAATCTCTAATCAGTTAACCTGCTGTTTTTCTAATAAGGCTTAATTTGTTTTTCATAAAAAAAGTCAGGGACCTTTTGTGTAGGAATGTTTAGTCATTTATGGTTTGCTGTAAGCAAATTAAATGACGGCACTCATGGGAACACAGCAGGAATACAGAGATTTTAAAAGATGTAACTGTTTCTATGATTCTGAATTGACAGTATTTTTACCAAAATCAGTTCAAGCAAGGACATTACCTTCGAGGAACATTGTGAGGATATGGAATGACAATTAGCTGGGAATTTGGAATGATTGCAGTCCACTCTTGTTTTCGTATAGACTGGAAAAAGAATTTTAAGAACACTTAACATCTAGTATACTTTAAAAACAATTATTATTCTAAATAAATAAGGAAAAAGCTTAAGTGCTACTTGATTAATTCAAATCCTAGGTATGGATTAAGCTAAATTGATATATAATAAGCACCAAATAGGGCTCCTATTTGCTCTGTTGGCAAAATTATTTTTGAGCTTTTCAGGGAAGGATTATATTTCTGTCTCATGGATTCATTAATTCAACAAATATTATTCAACAGTGTAGCAGGCACTGTTCAAAGTACTATGTACAAATGCTGCTTGAAGCTAAAATTCGAGTGGAGGTGGAGTATGACAAGAAACAAAATAAAATATATATTATGTTAGATATTGAAGATGAAGAGAAAAAGGAGAAAAGAGGGACATGGGGTCATGAGGTTTATGAGACAGGTGGTAGAAAACTGTATCTTCAAATTATGATGTGTTCTATGTAAGCTAAGTTTAGATAGATCACTACTTATTTCTCTTTGTCTTAGGTCATTATGTCTATTTTTCTACATTCTCTTTAAAGATATTAAAAAAGTTTGAATTATCTGAATTCAAATTCAATTGAATTCAAATTGCTGAATTCAAATATTGAATAGTGAATGTTAAAACACAGATTAATTGTAAACAAAATAAATTTTTACTCACCTTCTCTCCAGATGGACGGGGAATGCCAACATAAAGATGATCAAGGAAATTTGCACTTCGACCTAAACCAAGTACATTGTATGGTAGTTGGAGAGCCAAATGTGCTGACTGGCTGAGTTGTCCAGCTACATTTATTAAAAAGAAAAAAGGCATCTTTGTAAACATTGCTCTTATCAAACATTAAAATGATAATATGTTAACAATTTAGGTGCCAGAACTTAATTCTTTAAGGATAAAAATGTGAAATGAAATGTCTGAATTATTAACATTAATGCTTCACTTTTCAAAGAAAGCAGATTGACATATAATTCACATAACATAAACATCACCAATTTAAAATGTACAGTTAGTGGTTCTGAGTATATTAAAAATGTTGTTGAGCCATAACTACAGTCAAATTTTAGAACATTTTCATCACCCAAAAAGAAACTCCATACCCATTAGCAGTTATTCCTGTTTCTAACCCCTACTCTTTCAGCTATGGGTAACCACTAATCTACTTTCTCTATAGATTTGTCTCTTCTAGAGATTCATATAAATACAATCATACAATGTATGGTCTTTTTATGAATAATCCTGCTGTATAAACATTCGCATACAAGTATTTGTGTCAACTTATGTTTTCTAAAATGGCCACACCATTCTATATTCTGTATTCCTGCCATTAATGTATGAAGGTTCCAAGTTTTCCACATCCTTGCTAACACTTCATCTGTCTTTTTGATCATAGCCATTCCAGTGGTTGTGAAGTGGTATTTTATTGTGGCTTTTTTTGCATCAACTTAATGACTAATGATGTTGAGCTGCTTTTCAAGTGTTACTGGCTATTTATGTAGCTTCCTTTTCTGTTAATGTTGATAGTAGTATCTTCTTTCATTATGAACTTTAGCAATTTGAGTCTTTTTTTCTTGGTCAGTCTAGCTAAAGGTGTGTAAATTTTGTTAATCTTAAAAAAATCTTTTGGTTTAACTGGTTTTGTTTTTCTTCCCTACTTATTTTCTTTCATTATTTCTTGCCTTCTGCTTGCTTTGGGCTTAGTTCTCTTTTCCTTGGCTAGTTTCTCTCTCTTTTTTTTTTTTAAAAGTTTATTTATTTATTTTAAGAGAGAGAGCACACACAAGCAGGGGAGGAGCAGAGAGAGATGGAGAGAAACCCAAGCACTGGTGGTGCGGAGCCTCATGTGGGGCTCGAACTCATGAACTGTGTGTGAGGTCATGGCCTGAGCTGAAACCAAAAACCAGATGCTTAACTGACTGAGCCACCCCAGGTGCCCCTTCCTTGGCTAGTTTCTTAAGGTGGTTATCAATTTCAGATTGTCCTATCCCTTAATATAGGCACTTACATCAATAAATTTCCAACAACTGCTTTAGGTGCAACCTATACATTTTGGTATGTTGTGTTTTTGTTTTCATGCACCTAAGTATTTTCCCTTGTATTTTGTTTGACCCATTGGTTTTTTAGGAGTCTGTTGTTTAATTTCCACATATTTGTGAATTTTCAAATTATTATTGATTTCTAATATCATCCCATTGTAGTTGGGGAACATACCTGGGATGATTTCAATCCTTTTAAATTTATTGAGGCTTATTTTATGACCTAGCATATGGTCAGTCTATTTTGGAGAATGTTCCATGTGTGCTTGGGAAGAATGCATATTCTGCTGTTGTTGGGTGGAGTGTTCTGTACAGTTCTGTTAGGTTTTGTTGGTTTATAGTGTCATTTTCTCTTTCCCTATTGATCTTATGCCTTGTTTGATCCATTATTGCAAGTGGGGTATTAAAGTCTCCAATAATTTATTTTGAATTATCAATTTCTCTCAATTCTTCATGTATGTGGGGTGCTCTGTTGTTAGGTGCCTATGTCTTTATGGATTGCCCTTTTTATTATCATTATAGAATGTCCTTCTTTGTCTCTAGTAACAATTTTTTGTCTTAAAGTCTAGTTTACTCTGATATTAGAATGGCCACTCCAGCTCTCTTTTGGTTACTCTTTG
The DNA here is from genome assembly GCA_028646485.1 of Cryptoprocta ferox. Lineage (NCBI taxonomy): Eukaryota > Metazoa > Chordata > Mammalia > Carnivora > Eupleridae > Cryptoprocta > Cryptoprocta ferox. The sequence goes on from CM053563.1 coordinate 21,919,490, forward strand.
CATGGTGTAATTTCCCCCATCTTTTTACTTTCAACTTATTTGTATCTTTTTAAAAAAAGATTTTATTTCTTAAAATAATCTCTACACCCAACGTGGGGCTCAAGCTTACAACCCTGAGATCAAGAGTCACTGAGCCAGACAGACACCCCCCCCCCCCGAACTTATATGTATCTTGTAGATGGCACATAATTGGGTCATAGATTATTTTCCATTCTACCAATCTCTGCCTTTTGATAGGAGTGTTTATTCCAATTACACTGATTAAGGCAGGATTTATGTCTCCCATTTACTATTGGTTTTGTACATGTTTTATGTTTTTTGAATTAAAGGCACTGCTGTTTGTTAAATAATTTTAGTATACCATTTTAGTTCCCTAGTTATTTCTTTTATATTTTTTGAATTATTTTCTTCTTGGTTGCCATGGAGATTACAATTAGCATATTAACTAACTTAATTCCTAGTGCATATAACAACTTTGCTTCAATATAGCTACTGTCCTCCCCCTTCTTTTGTGCTCTTATTATATAAGTTATACTTTTACACATTACCAGCTCATCAACACAGGTTTATATGATGACTTTATGCACTTTAAGTCAGATAGGAAATAAGAGGCATTACCATATTTTATATTTATATATAGTCTTACTGGTGTTTTTACTTAATTTTGTGGATTTGAGTTACTGTCTAGTTGTCCTCTCAGTTCAGCCTGAAGGGCTCCCTTTAGCATTTCTTATAGGACTGGTCTGGTAGAGATGAATTGTCAGTTAAAAATTTTGTTTTTAGGGGCGCCTGGGTGGCTCAGTTGGTTAAGCATCCGACTTTGGCTCAGGTCATGATCTCACGGTTCATGGGTTCGAGCCCCATGTCAGGCTCTGTGCTAACAGCTCGGAGCCTGGAGCCTGCTTCGGATCCTGTGTCTCCCTCTCTCTCTGACCCTCCCCCACTCACTCTCTCTCTCAAAACATAAATAAACACTAAAAATTTTTTTTGTTTTTAATTTTTATTTTAGAGAGAGTGAGAGTGAAAAAGAGAGAGAGAGAGAGAGGGAGAGAGAGAGACTCTTAAGCAGGCTCCACGCTCAGCACAGAGCCGAACCCAATGCAGGGCTTGATCCCACAACATGATCATGGGATCATGACTTGAGCAGAAATCAAGAATTGGACACTCACCTGACTGAGCCACCCAGGAGTCCCAGAATTGTCTGTTTTGTTTATCCAGGAATGTCTAAATTTCTTGGTTTTTGAAGGATAGTTTTGCCACATATAGAATTCTCCATTGATAGTTTTCTCCCCCCTCTTTTAGCATAGATCCTCTTCCTCTGGCTTCTATAGTGTTTGTTGAGAAGTCAGATGTTGATCTTATTGAGGCTCTCATATATGTGATAAGTAGCATTTCTCTTGCTGCTATCAATAGACTTTTTGTCTTTGTTTTTTGACAGTTTGACTATGTGTAGATCTCTTCTTGGAATTTGCTGAGCTTCTAAGATGTGCATATTAATGTTTTTCATCAAATTTGGGTGGTTTCAGCCATTATTGCTTCAGATATTTACTTTGCCATTTTCTTTTTCCCCTTTCCTTTTAAGAATTCCTTTATACATATGTTGGTATGCTTGATGGTGGGTCCATAGGTCTCCGAGTTTTCTTCTGTAACTCAGGCTGTATATAGAGATTTGTGTTCAAGTTTGATCCTATTCAAGTTTGCTTATTCTTTTGTCAACTCTTGTCTGTTGAGTCCTCTGCTGAATTTTTCTCTTCAGTTACTGTATTTTCCATTTCCAGAATTTCTATTTGATTTGTAAGATGATTTTTATGTCCTTATTTCCATTTTATATTTAGTGAAACATAGTTGTCATATTTACCCCAAATTCTTCAATCCTGGCTTCTTTTTAGTTCTTTCAACATATTTATAATACCTACTTAACAGTTTCTGTCAACTAAGTCCAATATCTTTGGGAACATTTTCTATTATTTGATTTTATTTTTTTTAAAAATATGTTTGTGGCATACTTTCCTATTTCTCTGCATGTCTTATAATTTTTGGTTGAAAGTGGATTTCTTAGATAATATAATGACTGTGGTATCAACCATCTCCCTTCAAGGATTTGTTGGTTTTTCTTTGGTTGGCTCTTGTTTAGTGGCTTTCCTGGATGAATTCTATAGATCCTTCATTCCCTGCCACAGAGTTATTTTATTTTCTTATTTTTAACAGTTTTGTCTTAAGCCTGGCTTCCTAGGGGGATACTTGGGTCAGCAATGACTGGTCACAAGATTTCCACACTTTGGGGAATTTTGTGTGGAAGTATTCCTTCAAACTTCAGGCAGCTTACAGGATAACCTTAGCTTTCATTTCTTGCTTAAGCAGGGCCTCAAGGTACTATCTGAATGAGGCAGTTTCATTTCTAGGCACGTTCACAGCCTCCTAGATCCCTATGAATATACTGGAGTTTTTCAAAGTCATCTAGTTCCTCAAGACTTCCTTTTTTACTTTGGCCAGGCTCTTGTTTCACTACACCTGAAATCATAGGCTTAGGTAGCTTAGATTTTGCCAGCAGATGAATATTCTTTTTGGTAATGTGCTAGGGACAGGGCTATTTAAATTTTTTAAAATAAATTTTACTTTTTACTGCTGGGATGAACTCTGAGTCAAATCAAATAGCCCCCAAATCCCGAGAATGGGGATTTTCCAAGGAGTTGCTAGTTTAGATAAAATATTGACAGTACTATGGGGATCGGAATTTTAATGGAGCTCCAAAGGTCAGTCCTGTCCACTGACTGTGAGGCTGCTAGCTTTTCAGGGCTGCTTCACTGCTCAGTAGAGAAGGTAGTTCGGATGGGAATAGCCTGAAATAAAAGTGCCACAGACCCTGCTGTCTCACTGAGAATTAGTAATTCTTCTTGGATACAGACATGGTCCATTCTACGGCTTTGGTTAATTTCTTAAATTCTGAAATGGTTGATATTGGTTGTTTGGCCAGTATTTTACCCCCCTTTAAGGGGAGATCAGGTTCATGTAGTCCTAACACTAGCATTACAAAAGTCAATCTCTCCCCATGAGTGTATATATTTGCTAGGTATTTATTACATAATTAAGCTGAACATTTAAAGGATAAGACTGGGGCACCTGTGTGGCTCAGTATTTTAAGTGGCTGACTTTGGCTCAGGTCATCATCTCATGGTTTCCAGGTTTGAGCCCCATGTTGGGCTCTCTGCTGACACCTCAGAGCCTGGAGCCTGCTTCGAAATCTATGTCTCCCTCCCTCTCTGCCCCTCCTCTGCTTGTGCTGTCTCTTTCTCTCTCAAAAAAATAAATAAAAATTAAAAAAATAAAGGATAATATTAATTAATATCTAAATATTTTAATATTTAGTGGGATTCTTTTAACATCACTAACATTACCCAGAAATATAAAATCATGTGAAAGGATACATGATTTATTATATATTTCTGTTAGAAATAGAAATGTATAATGGAAAGAGTGAACTTATGGATAGGCATTTAAAAAAAGTTAAACAATGTATATAAAATTGTAAAGCAATATAATGAATTGCAAATTAGTAGAATTAATCTGCCTTATGGAGTTATGCTTATTGAATGATAATGCTTAAAAGTATCTTGTCCTGCAGGGTAATACTCAATATATGTTAGCTGTATTTGTTAATATAAACTTTATTATTACATAGTTGAAGTAAAAATCAAATATATACAGATTTCACTACATTACCAGCAAAGACTGACTTAATAGACATCAAACTAGACATATAAATTATTTTCCTATAATTACTTTACCATAAAGAACCAAAAATAAGAACATTTATCAACAGTAGTTTAGTAAGAACATAAATGTCAAATTAAGAGAGTATGTTTAGTAAAAAAACATGGGGTGCCTGGGTGGGTCAGTTGGTTAAGCAGCTGACTTTGGATCAGATCATGCTCCCGCGGCTCATGAGTTTGAAATACATATCGGGCTTTTGCTGACAGATAAGAGCCTGGAGCCTGCTTCGGATTCTGTGTCTTCCTGTCTTTCTGCCCCTCCCATGCTCACACTCTGTCTCTCTTTCTCTCAAAAATAAACAAACACATTAAAAAAGTTGTTTAAAAAATAAGGAAACTTAAAAACTATTAAAATTGAAAATAAAATTATCCAAAATCTCAAAATAAAGACATAATTATTATATTTTAGCATACTTTCAATCATGTAATTTTTTTCTCTAGGTATATGCATGCAGAAATAAACACATTAGCATAGTTTAGTATTACTGCTTTTCACTCAGTATTATTTTATGAATATTTTTCATGTTATTAAAATTCTTTAAAAATAGGTAACCAGAGAGATTACTGAAAAACTGAAATCCCATTAAAAGAAAACCAAAGTAACAGTTAAAAGACATTTATGATTATAAATGCCTTTAAAAATTATTTTTTCTAAAATCTACACAGACATTATCAAAAACATAATTTTATTGCCTACACTAATCCTCTTAAATCATCATTAAAAAATCTATTGTTGGAGATGACGGATTTCTCCTTATTTTTCACTATTACATTAAACAGATAAGAATAGAACCAAAAGGCCAAGAAGTGATTAATCTTTCACCATTGTAAATAATGCTTCAGTGAACATCTCTGCACATCAGTATTTGTTTGCATCTAGATTAGTTTTTTATATTCCTAGATATGGAATACTGGCTCATGAGAACATTGGATAAAAAAACAGTCTCCTCAAACTGTGCTGGGACACCTGGATAATGATATAAAGAAGAAAACCTGATTTCTAAAATGAGGTTGTATTATCTTACATTTCTACTAGTTTTCAATGAAAGCACCTATTACACTCCATTTTAAAATTATTTTTTAGGGTGAAATTCACATAATGTACAATTAACCACTTTAAAGTATAAAAATTAGGTGACCTTTAGTATATTCACAGTGTTGTACAACCACCAGCTCTCTCTTAGTTTCCATACATTTCATCATCCCATAAATATATCCATACCCATTAAGTAAAAACTCCCCATTCCCTTCTCCCCTGGTAACCTCTAATCTGCTCTCAGTCTCTATGGATTTATTGATTCTACATGTATCATATAAAAGGAATCATACAACATGTGACCATTTGTGTCTGGCCTCTTTCACCTAGTTTAATGTTTTCAAGACCTATATAAATTGTAGCAATTATCAGTACTTCACTCCTTTTATGGCTGAATAATACTCCTTGTATGTATATATACTTTGATTTATTTACCAATTCATCCACTGATAGACATTTGGATTGATTCCACCTTTTGGCTTTTATGAGTACTGTTGCTATGAACATGAATGTACAAATATCACTTTGAGGCCCTGCTTTCAATTCTTTTGGGGTATACACCCAGAAGTAGAACTCCTCAGTTATGTAACTCTGTATTTCTACTTGCTTGGACTAGTAACCCTGTAGTTATAGTACTTTCCCTCCCTCATATATACACAGTCTGCCAACCCAAACACATTTCTACCTTCACTGTTATCACATCATCTCTGGCCTGAATTGTTTAAATGTTTTCTATTTGGTTTCCCTGCTTTAGCTCTTGTTGTTCTTCCTATTGTCTACTACTTCACTCAGAATAATGATGTGTCCTACCTAGTTTACATTCCCCACTCCTCATTTAACTCCATTTCATCTTCTACTCCTTAATCTCCCTTCCTTCTGTTCTAAGACACTGGCGTTTTCACTGTTTCTTGGAAATTACAGGAATGCTTATACCTTCCAGCCTTGACACTGGCTTTCTCCTTTGTGAAGAATATTCTTCAAAAGATAAATTTTATGTCTAACTCTCTTACCTCCTTCAAATCTTTGTTCAAACTGACACTCTCTCAGAGAGGCCCACCTTGGCCACTCTACATAAAATTGATGACTATCCTTTAACCTGGCTTTATTTTCCCCTGACCCACAATTCTTATTCACTTCCTAACAACTAAATAGTATTATTTACTTACTATGTTTATTACCCCTCCCTCCCTACTAGGATGTAATCTCCATGAGGGCCAAAATTTAGGTCTGTTTTATTTATTTCTATATTATAAGAGCCTAGAACAGGCCAGGCATATATTGGGCACTCAGTACATATGTGCTCAACAAGTGAATGAATACATGAAGGAAATTTTACCCTCCAAATGCATCAGACCTGAGTCTTGTAATATACTCCCCACTCAAAAATACTATGCCAGTTTATATCACATAGATAACCAGTACAGAAAGATTGTCTACCTAAAGGTAAATACATAAAAGGCATTTGTGATACCCCAACCATCAGATTCAAATGCCTGCAGGTTCTTTTATGGCTGCATCATAATTGGACTTTCCAAAAACAATTCAAATACATATCTATGTAATTAAAAATTAATAGTTTTAAAAGTTGATTCGTTCTTATTCTCCAGGAGAATATTATACTGACATGTAATTCTGAATGGTTAATGCCACTGTAAAATAGATTATGCTGTTATTTTAAGATTCTGAATTAAGTAAGAAGGTAGGACAGGAGATAAATTTCACTTTGTTTTGAGGTAAAATATTGAAGACAACTTCATTGTTTAAGAGTACTAGATATGAACATTTATCATAACTGTAGCTCTGATGTCTTAAATAATGTATATATGCTGACATAAGAGGTGGGAAGAATGGAAGGAATAAGTCACTACCCAAAGGGGGGAAAACCAGTGAAATTTTATCTTTCTTGGTGTGTGTGTGTTATTCTGAGTCAAAAGGACATTGAATTCTACCTCCCTGCAAGTGTTTAAGCCAGAGGGAATTTGCATCTAACAGTAATGTCTGTAACTCCCCTAGCACTGCGCTGGCTTGAGGAAAAATAGCATCTCTATGAAAATGAGACAAAAGAACACATTCAAACACCCAAGTTTTTATGCAAATTTAGAGAGAAACATGCCTCTTCTTGGGAGAGAAAATTGTTCTGAGAAGTATTCATGATCTCAAATGGATAGCTCTGAAACAATAGTACATTGACATCAATTAAAATGGAGATGAAAAACACCAAGAGAAGACAAAATATGAAAATTAAAGATAATACACTCCGTAAGCAATAAGAATTAACAGCTATTAAATGTATCTGATATGCCAAAACCTGTGGCAAGTGTTTCTTGTGTGTTATCTGTTAACAATAATTGCATGTGAGTAGGTACTATTATTATCTCTACTCTATCATGAGGAAATCAAGAGGTTAAGCAATTTGACTAAAAACATATAGCTACTAAATGGTGGAGGTGGGGCTTTATTTTTGGCAGCCTAATTCCAAATCCCACACACTTCATCATCACCTGTGATCTTATTTTCAGTTGAAAAAGAAGTGTGATGTTTGTCTTACTGCTCTATAAAAAGGGCTTCTAATGACACAGAATAACCCCCTCCAATGACATTTGATCTTTTACTGTTTGGATCTGTATAGTATTTGTGATGTTCCAAGATATGGTCTGTGAATCTGTAACATTTTATGCGTAGTCATTCCAGTTAACATGATATTTGTTACTTTTTGGAAATCCAGGCTGTAGGGCCATATTTAATGGTTGTGGCATGTGGGCTTTGTGATGTTCTCTTCTATACCTAAAGACCTGGCTTTTTAAGGAATTCTGGGAGATGAGGCTGCTGTATTTTGTTGATCTTCTACAACAGGCACCAACTTGCTGAAGAGGAATTTAATCCACTTATATCCATGCGGGATTTGATTATGAAAAAGACTTCTCTGGATATGGACTAGCCCTTAATCTACACTAGAATAAGCTCAGGTCCTCTGGCTCATTCAAGACAGTTAAAAGGGCAGAGTGAAAATTTTAGGACTTTTTTCACTGCCTGTAGGGGAATTCTATAAGAAACATCATCATGTTTTTGTTTCATGTGGTATGTATGATAAATTCTGTTTTCCTATAAGAAAACAATTATGAGAATATCAGGTAGGGGACAATGTTTCTCTACAAGGAAAACCTGTAATTTTGAGAAGGCAAGTTGGATAATAACATGAATGGCTGAGGTTAAGAAAAATGAAGTTAAAGATTTTGAAAGAAAAATATGCTCCTAAATAGATTTAATATTAACCTTATTTCATTATATAGGAAATCTTCTATACTATAAATTATTTGGCCAGCAGTGTTTCCTCTTACCTACTGACATGTACTCTTTAATGGCCTGTTTCCAATTATCTAGCTGCCTAAGAGAATCGGACTTCTGGTATATTGTCACTTCTGCCTTGAGTCTTTCTGCTATAAGAAAGAGATGTTCCTTTAATCAATGTGTTCTCTGTTCATTAGGTGATGTAGATATACTATCTCTCTTCCTGGCAAGGCAAAGAGATGGAGAAAGAGACTGTTGCAGGTACTGATGTACTTTTTTTCTCATAACAAAGTTGTCAAGAATGATTAGGATTCTATAAAAATCAATGGATTAAAAAGGTCTTGATAAATGATAAAATTAAAAATTAAAGAATACATTATCATTTGCTTTCCCTTGCTGCTGGTGTATTTTAATAGCTAACAGAGTAAATTTCTGATATAGGTAATAAAATCTTACTGGCTATAATAATTATCACAGTCCCTTGTACGTAAATGCCAACCTGAGGTGAAAATTTGCATTATCTCATATGATAAGTTTAATTGTAAATATTTATCAAATAAAATATCCTAGCCAAAAAGTCTAGCAGTTAAAGTGGTGTTTAAGGTATACTCTGATAATATCATCCTTTCCCTGATATTTTAAAATAACTAAAAGTGTTCCAAGTTTCAAACAACTTATATGCAAACTTTATAGGAAATGTGTATGGTAGATGCTTCATATATATATTCTAATTCTGTGGACATCGGTGAAAAAATCTAAGGTGGCCTTCGTGGCTTCTTATCAAAATATTTGATTTGATCTAAGACCCCAAACCCCTGAATATTGTGTTTAATATAGAATATCAAAGCTGTTTTAGTAGGGCAACTTCTGATAATATAACTACTTTTAAAACAAATTATCCACTAAGAATAATAGCCAAGTAAAACAAGTGCTAAAATGGATTAAAACAGTGATGATTTTTAAAACACTTGTTTGAATCTTTTATTCTTAAAAATTTTTTATATGTTTATTTATTTTTGAAAGATATAGACAGAGCGCAAGATGAGTAGGGTAGAAAGACACACACACACACACACACACACACACACACACACAGAATCCGAAGTCGGCTCCAGGCTCAAAGTTGGCAAAGTTGGCTCTGTCCGCACCGAACCTGATGCAGGGCTCAAACTCACGAACCATGAGATCATGACCTGAGCTGAAGTTGGATGGTTAACTGACTGAGCCACTCAGCTGCCCCTCTTTTATTTTTTTAAAAATTCCAGTATAATTAACATACAATGTTATAGTAGTTTCAAGTGTACAATATAATGATTCAACACTTCCATACCTGGTGCTCATCATGATAAGTGTACTCTTAATCCCTATCACCTATTTCCCCTGTCCCCCCACCCCCCACCACCGCTACTCCTCTGGTAACCACCAGTTTGTTGTCTGTAGTTAAGAGTCAAAACAGTGATGATTTTTAGCATTTAAATTCATTGCTGAAGTGTTTAGCCAGCTATGGGGAGAGATAGCTAATTCCTAAATATAGAACACAGTTAATTTTGAAAAAATTACTTGTTGTCAACAGTCTACACTTAACCTGTATTTCTCAATACTATATTGTAATTTGACACCAAAATTCAAAGTCATAAAAAAAGAAGACACAATAGATTTGGAAGGTGAGGAGAAATTTTGGAAAGAAGATTTGAATAAGAATAAATAAAGTATTGATATTTCATTTTAAAATTTCAATACCTTTCATCCTATAGTCCCTTGACATTTAAAACATTTACTAAATTGGAGCATAACTTCTTTTGTTTTAAAATTCACTGACGTTAATTAAATGGATGGCTACCCACACAGAAAAAAAGAAATGAAGCAGTTGTTCTTTTCTTGATGGTAAAATCTCCTACTGGCTTATATGACTAAAGCATATCATTTTATTGAACTTCTTGTAAGTGGATGCTCACTAATCATCAAGTTTGTGATTGCTTGGAGAAGCATCTTAACCAATCTATGATCAAATTACAAATCTGAGATGTGTCAACTTAATATCACTATATGAATACTCCTGTTTTTTAATAGTCCAATTTAGTAATCAGCTCAAGAACAAAAAATAGCCTGTCTTCATAGGAAGGCATAAATCCAAGCAGAGAAAGTTGTTAATACCTTTAAAAAGTATGCAATGTTACTAAGGTGCTTCTAGAACGTGGATGCAAAAGAAAGATCCTGTATTATCTTAAGTGAACAGTATATGGACATTTGTGAGGTTACATGCTCAAATGCTAAATTCTTGGATTTCAGAAGTTAGGAGTATAGCTATTTATGGAAAACTTCTTAAAAGAATTGTTGGCCTCTTTCCTAGTAGTTGATGGGTGACCTAGTAGTTGAGAGTGAAGGAATCCACTGACATTTGACTGTTATTCCTTTGGAGTATTTTTGAATTATATCTGAACTCAGCTTCTAGATAACTGACAAGGATAAAGTGATAAAACACGTGGGAGAACCTCCTACTAGATTGAAAATAGCTCCATGAAAAGAGATGCTGAGGTCCTTTCAGTCTAGTGATGTATTCCTTTTTATGCCCTATTTCTAGGGTACAACGTAGTGACTGACACCTAACAGGCACTTGGTAAATACCTGTTGTACTGACCGGAAGATTTGGTAGTAAATAACAAAGTCTAATTTGTGTAACTGTTTAACTTTAGTTTTTCCTGAGGTCTTACACAGTAAGCCATTTCAATGATTACTGTTGAAGACATTCATTTTGCAGAGAACAAACTGATGGTTGATTGGGGGGGGGATGGGGAGGTAGGCAAAATGGGTGAAGGGCAGTGAGAAGAGCGCTTGTTGGGATAAGCACTGGGTATTGTATGTAAGCGATGAATCATGGGAATCTATTCCCAAAGCCAAGAGCACACCTTATACACTGTATGTTAGTTAACTTGACAATAAACTATATTTAAAAAAAAAGACATTCATTTTAATAATAACCTGACATCAGCTTAAAGACTGGAACTTGAACGAATGCATTCCCTAACACAGGAGACTTGTGATGTGGTATTATGGAAAGCACATAGGATTTGAAGACCAAAGATGGTGTTTTAACACTGTGTTGTTTCATTTTTAGAAAGTCTCTGGGCTTCCCTAAGCTTTAATGTGTCTATTTATTCACCAAAACATATACTGAATGCATACTATATATATGCCTTTTACACAGGGATGAAAAAGAGACAAACCTTGACCTGGAAATGCTTAAAGATATAACCGAAAAATATAATTTGAATGTTTCTTCATTCTTAAAATTAGAACTACAATACCACTTATTGGGTTTAATGAAGCAATTTCCACACTGGTACTTAGTTTTTAATGGTAGATAAAAAGTTCTTTGGAAACTGTAAAGTGCTACGCACATGTTAGCTGTTATTTATTTTATAATCATTCCTCATAGTTTTTGCTTTTTTTCTTAGGTTGAATTTCAACCTCCTATTACTGAAAAATAATGTAACACCAAATTTTCTTGGAAGTTTTTCTGATTTCTCTTTTGTAGTAAATCAGGAAGCTTGGAACTCTGGTTCAAATTTCATACCAACCTCCTTCCCAGTTATAAATTGAGAATATCGTTTTAAATTTCCTTGTTGTTAAATTGACATATAATTCACATGCCACAACGTCCACCACTTTAATGTGTACAATTCAGTGGTTTTCAGTATAGTCATGAGATTGTATAACTGTCACCACTAATTCCAGGACATTTGCATAACTCCAAAAAAGGAACCCTGTACTATTAGCGGTCATTTCCCATTTTTTCCTTCCCCCAGTCTCTAATAACCTTCGGTCCCTTTCTATTTCTGTGGATTTGCCTATTCTAGACCTTTTATATAAATGGAATTGTATAATACGCAGTCTTTTGTGACTGACTTCTTTCACTGAGAATGTTTTACAAGGTTCATCCATGTTATAGTATATATATCATGTTTTTATGGCTGGATAATATTCCACTGTATCCATATGCCACATTTTGTTTATCCATTTATTAGTTAAAGGGCATTTGGTTCATTTATGCTTTTTAGCTATTATGAATAAAGCTGCTATGAACATTTATATACAAGTTTTTGTGTGACATACATTTTCGATTCTCTTGGGGATATTATTCCTAGGAGTGGAATTAATGGTTCATATGATAATTCTATGTTTAACTTTTTTAGGAACTGAGTAGTTTGACTTTGATAACTGTTTTTCTACAGTTTAATGCTCATTGCATCTAATGAAGGAATGACAAAAAACCACTGCCAATGCATGTAAAAAATAATGTGAAGGGAAACAATACAATAAATCCACAAGTCTCATAAAGCCAAATTGCATTGGGTGTTACTGACTGTGAATGTCTAATTTAATGGTCAGTGCTCCTACAGAGTTGCATTAGGGAGGTAAACTTTTCTGAGGTTATGTACAATTATGTTTCAGCTGTCATTCTCTGGATTAGAAAGAGTAACTCTGGTTTCCAAAGTGGACAATGTGATATAAATGAGCTAAATGGAAAAGCCTGGCTTATGCTTTAGTGCTTGATGTTATTTTTCATGTTGGAGACCTCTGAGAGGCAAACCATTTGGCCATGGCATTTTAGTAAAAACTGTACTTTTTTTTGTAGGGTCAAAAAACACAATGGAGTAAAACTGCTTAGTTCTAAAATAGGGATAGAAGATGCATAGTTACTTAATAAACCAAAGGTGAGAGGTTTTTTTATTTGCAAGTTAGGTGTTTCACTGAAATGTGTGACTTAAAAATGTTCATTAGACTAGGTAGGTATCAGATGTTAATCAACTTGGAGAGACCTGGAGACAATCACTTGGCTATATAATACACATAAAACAAAAATACCTTACAGTTTTTCCTTTACCAAAGTCCTTTCTTTCGCCTGTACCCTCTTCCTGGAGAACATGATGAAAGTTGTGACTGTCAGGAAGCATGTTCTCTTAAACTCCAAGATCTCATCTTCTGCTTCTGTATATTTCTTTCCCTTTCCTGTCTCCTCAAGTCTGCACTTCCCAAACACACTTTTTTTTTTTTTAATGTTGATAGGTCCACCTCTGTAAATTCTTTCACATTTGGCTCTTAAGCAAAGCAGAATACACTTCTTTTAGCAATTAGTGTTTTGTAGCAAACCAACCCAAAATTTGGTGGCTTACAACTATAACCATTTTATTTCTTATGGTTGGCTGGGCAGTTTCTGCTGATTTTGACTGGGCTCAGTCTTGTGGCTGCATTCAGCTGGTAGGTTGGCTGGGGTGGCTGAGTAGGTCTCTCTCCATTTAGGCTTTCATTCTCCAGGAGACTAGACTGGGCTTCTTTACGTGCAATCTCAGGACAGCATTCCAAGAGGGCAAGTATCAAGTGTAAGAGTTACCAAGGTTCTACTTGCTCATGTCCTCTTGGTTAAGCAGAGTCACTATGGGAAGCGATTATATTATGAGTTATTGGGGGCCACTGGTATAGCAATTTACACCTTGGTGGTCATTAAGCTAAACTATTTTTTTCTTTTTCTCTATGATTTTTAGTTTGAGAACTTTCTATTGAGATCTTCAAGCTTACTGATTCTTTCCTGAACCATGTCCAAGCTGTTGATAAGCCCATCAAAGGCATTCTTCATTTCTGTTATGGTGCTTTGGTTTCTAGCATTTCATTTTTTTCTGTTTGAGCCCTTAGGATATTAATCACAGTATTTTAAATTCCCAGTCTTACAATTCCAAATTCTCTGTCATAACTGATTCTGGTTCTGATGATTGCTTTGTCTATTCAAATTGCCTTTTTTTTTTTTTTATGTTTAGCATGCCTTTTGATTTTTGTTGAAAGCTGGTCATGTTTAGTGTGAGGCTTTATGTTTATCAGGCTATGAGTTAGGCTGCATTTGTTGGTTGCTGTAGCTGTGGATATCAGAGGCTAAAATTTCCTTTAGTGTCCTGTTTTTGTCTCCTTTGTTACCTTTAGGCTTCCTTAGAGACTCCTTTTTAAAAGGGCTTGATCCTTGCTCACCTGTAATCCCCTTTTGTTATACAGGAGCCTGACTGATGTAGTAGTAAGATGTTGGGGGAAAGGTTAAGTGTTCTATAGTTCTACAATTAGGTCTCACTTTTTTAGTGAGTCTATGACCCTTCATACATGTTTCTCAGGTCCCTTCCACTCAACCCTCATCCATTCCTGATGGTAAGACAGGAAGACAAGACAGGGTTAGAGTTGGGTATTTCATTTCCTTTAAAACAGTTAAGCTCTAAAAACCTAAGCTGATTAGGTTTTTGTAAAAAAAATTTCCCCTGAGATCAGGCTTTTGTTAAGATGAACAGTAGCTCTGGGAGTCTTTAAAAATGTTTAATTTTCCCCTCTTCCAACAGCAGCACGAGGAGATTTTTTTTTTCCCCAGATCTTGACACTGAGAACCTGGTATGGCTCCTAGATGTAAAACTCATGTAAGTGCGAGGTCCCCTAAATCTGGGCCTCCAGGACTTTTTAATCTCTTAAACTAGTCTCAAACTCCCATCTGTAGCAATTAGTCTATTACCATTTACTTGTTCTTGCTGGCCCCACTGTGACTTCTGCTCTATTACACTGTGATTCAACGTTTTTGCCTCCTTTCCAGTTTTGGGGGCAGTGGTTTGCCCTGTGTTCTCAATTTTCTGATGCATCCAAGAGGAGTTGTTGATTTTCATTTGTTCATCTTTTTTTTGGGGTGAGGATGGGAGTATGAATTCCAAGCTCTACACCTGTTGAACTAGAAACTGGAAGTCTCCAAAACTGAACTTGTTAAAAGGAGATTTTTCATTCATTTGTTCATCATTCATTCATTCTTTATTTATTTAAAAATTTATTTCAAGAACTCGGCAACAAGGCATATTTTAAGATTGTTTATTGATTTTTAAAAAATATAAAATCCTTGAAATAAATAAGGACTCATATTCCCAATTACTACATACTGTGAATATGCCTAATTAAGTAACATGATTGTAATGATTAGTAAAGTCTCTAAATTAAACTTAGAAATAACAAATAATTTGTGTAAAGAACAATAACTATACTAAATTTCAGGGGTGCCTGGGTGGCTCAGTTGGTTAAGCATCTGACTTAGGCTCTGGTCATGATCTCACGATTCATGAGTTCGAGCCCCGCATCGGGCTCTGTGCTGATAGCTCAGAGCCTGGAGCCTGCTTCAGATTCTGTGTCTCCCTCTCTCTCTGCCCCTCCCCTACTCACTCTCTGTCTCTCTTTCTCAAAGATAAATAGACAGTAAAAAAAAAAAATTAAAAAAAAGAACAGTAACTATACTAAATTCCAGGCTATTTTTCCAAGTTATGCAAAGATACTAGAACAACTAAATGAAATCAAGGGTAACGTCTGTCTGGGATACTAGACATTTTCCTCAATGCACTTAAGAAAGTAAAAGAAAATATTCGAAGATATTATAGCTTTTGTGTGTGGTATAGATTTCAAAAACCAGAACAAGATTTTATTGATTATCAAATTATTTTCTTTTTGTGTTTTTGTGTTTTCCTATTAAGGTCACATTTCTCATATTTTGACTTTGATAATACACCTCTACCTTTCTTCTTCTTCTTTTCAATGTTGGTTTATGAGAGAGAGAGAGAAGGGAAGGGGAGGGGCAGAGAGAGAGGAAGACACAGAATCCAAAGCAGGCTCTGCGCCGTTGTCAGCATGAGCCCAACACAGGGCTCAAATTCCCCAATCATGAGATCATGACCTGAGCTGAGATCAGTTACCTGTCAATCACTCCACAATGATACTTTTTTCTTTGAACTTCTATAGCACTTACTGTTGACATTAATTTGATACTTATTGCTTTATAATCACTACTTGTGAAGATATTTGAAAATATATATATTTAGCTTTATATGAAATATAAAGTTCCTCATGGCAGCAACTGCATCTTAATATTTTTGCACATAGCAACTGGCAAACTGTCCTGCTCAGTTATCCAGGCAAATAAGGTCAAGGGCATCAAATTTCTAGGAAATCTTATAAATAATGATACGGAATCCTAGTTGTTCTTAGGACTCCACTCTAGATACCTAAATCTCACAGACAAAAGGGCCAGTGAATAGTGAAGTCATCATCTTCCAGAAAGTTATTAGTCTTCTGATAAGTCCTTTATTAGTGGCTTATCATGTTATAGCAGCATTATCAATAATAGCCAAATTATGGAAAGAGCCCCAGTGTCCATTGACTGATGAATGGATAAAGAAGATGTATATACGCAATGGAATATTCTCAGCCATCAAAAAGAATGAACTCTTGCCATTTGCAAAGACGGGAGTAGAGCTAGAGAGTATTATGCTAATAAGCGAAATAAGTCAGAGAAAAGCAAATTTGATATGCTCTCACTCATATGTACAATTTAAGAAAACACAACAAATGATCATAGGGGAAAAAAAGAGAGAGGTAAACCAAGAAGCAGACTCCTAACTATAGAGAACAAACTGATGGTTAGCAGGGATGGGTTGAATGGGTGTTGGGAATTAAGGAGGACACTTGTGATGAGCACTGGGTGTTGTATGTGTTGAATCACTAAATTATACACCTGAAACTAATATATTGTACGCTATGTACACTAACTGGAATTTATATAAAAGCTAAAAAAAATCATGTTATTTTTTCTTGTTATCTCTCCAAATAAACTGTGGACTTTTTGAGAATAATGAATATATTTCATACTTCCTTTTTTTTTTTAGATATTTTATTTTAAGTAATCTCTATACCCAATGTGGGGCTTGAGTTCACAAACCTGAGATCAAAGCACTGAATGCACTATTGACTGAAAACTTTCCTAATCTGGGGAAGGAAACAAATATCCAGATCCAGGAAGCACAGAGAAGTCCCATCAAAATCAGCAAAACCAGGCCAACACGAGGACATATTGTAATTAAATTTGCAAAATATAGTGATAAAGAAAAAAATCTTAAAAGCAGCAAGACAAAAGGAGTTAACTTACAAGGAAAGACCCATAAGGCTAGCTGGAGATTTTTCAACAGAAGCCTGGCAAGCTAGAAAGGACTGTCATGATATATTCAAAGTGCTGAATGGGAAAAATCTGCAGCCAAGAATACTCTATCCAGCAAGGCTATCATTCAGAATAAGAGGAGAGATAAAGAGTTTCTCAGACAAACAAAAACTAAAGGAGTTCGTGAATATTAACCAGCCCTGCAAGAAATATTAAAGGATACTCTTTGAATGCAAAGGAGAGACCAAAAGTGACAAAGAAAGGATCAGAGAAAATCTCCAGAAACAACAAAAATAATAAAATGCAATAAATACACATCTATCTTTGAATGTAAATGGACTTAATGCTCTAATCAAAAGACAAAGGGTAACAGAATGGATTTAAAAAAACAAGACCTATCTATAGGCTGCCTACAAGAGACTCATTTTAGACCTAAAGACAGCTACAGATTGAAAGTGAGAGGATGGAGAAACATTTATCATGCAAATGGGTGTCAAACAACAACAACAACAACAACAACACCCCAAAACCAGAGTAGCAATACCTATATTGGACAAACTAGAGTTTAAAACAAAGAGTGTAAAAAGAGACAATGAAGGACACTATATAGTCATAAAGGGGACAATCCAACAAGAAGATCTAACAACTGTAAATATTTATGCACCCAACATTTCAAAGAATCCAAAGAATATTCTAATTGACTTTTAGCATTCAGGAAGCTAGTTTTCAGTTTATGATTACAATGAGCCACATACACTATCCTACTAGGAAAAAATTACTGGTTTCGGTTTGCCGAAAGAAAATTTTCTTTCTCCCATTATGAATTGAATATTTCTCTTCGTTGTCCTGTCTTAAAGATGGATATTTTGTTAACAAATCCATTAATGTATGTATTTCATAAAAAATATGCTTAAAACTTTTTCTAGATGAATTAGAAATCTATTTTAGAGCTCATTTCTTTTCTAATAAGGTCAAATGCATGTGTCATGATCCTGCGTTTTAATTTTTGTTAGTCTTGTGGCAACTCAATCACATGTGAATGTAGATTCAGTTGTAGAATATGAGTTAAAATATACTAATCAAAAAATATATGAGGAACTAAGTAAAATTATTTCAGATTTCTTGATCCTTTTAATGTGTATAGCTTGTTGGTGGTGATATTTTTCTTGGCACTGTTGAATTTTAAGAATTTTATACTTTTCTACTGTAGATAACATTTATGGTTTTATGGTATAGTTCTGATCTACTGTGTAAACTACAGCAGAGTTGTAGTCATTATGCTAAAAACCAACAGAAAGAGAGGTGCCATTTACATATTAGCAATCTGCCTTACAGTCAAAGCTATTTTATTTCAACATAAAACAATATGACTAATGAGAAAACTTTAGTTAATGTGAACAGAATAAGAAAAGAATAAGAGAAGACTTTTACGTCTGAAACATGCTTAACAATAAAAGAGTACATATCTTTCCGTAGGTGTTTTCCACACAGACATTCCATTTTTCCATTTTAACTGCTAAAATAATTTCTATTGTTAATATACTATATTAATTGTCATAAGTATCAATGGATAGAGGTACACACATAAAGGTACTTGTTTTTCATCCTAGAAATTGTACTATTACCTGGAAATTGTACTATGCTCCTATTGATCTTTTCTACCTTACTAAGTTAAAATAATTATATAAGAATGATGATGTTAAAACATTCAACTTTGAAAGTATATCCTAGAAAATTAACATTTTTAAATAGTCCTCTTAATAAAACAAGTCTAATTAATTGCAGTGTGAAAGAGTCTACTACACAATTGGTAGATTTCAAATGAGACTGTCAAATACTGTTAACATCTGAGTACTATAGCTCATTAATCTGAAATTCCTTCATTTTTGGCTCCATGATATATTATTCTTATATATTACCATGTTCACCTTCTCACATAGATGAATGAGACAAATGACTCAATAAACAAATTGCTTGGTAGCATTACATAAATTGTGTTTTAATGGATAGATAACTGTATTTTTTTTTTTATTAGAGAGAAAGTGAGAGCAAGCACAGGAGAGGGGCAGAGGGAGATCGAGAGTGCAAAAATCCCAAGCAGGCTCCATGCTCAGTGTGGAGCCCAGTGCAGGGCTCGATCCCACGACTCTGGGATCATGACCTGAGCCGAAATCAAGAGTATCAAGAGTTGGAAGCTGAACCAACTGAGCCACCCAGGCACCCCTGTATTTATTTTTATTCCAGAGGCTTAAAAAGTGAGATGTTATAGAAACCAAGTCAGCTGTGTCATGAAACTAAGGTTAAGACACACAAATTTTAGGTTGTTGTATGTCTTTGCCCTTGCCCCCACCCCCTGGATCTATCACTGCCATTCTCTTATTTGAGAAACTAAACCTCAATTGTGGCAAGAGGAACTGGCATGGTCAAACTTATAAGTACAAAACTTATAGGCCAGAAAGTTTTTTTTCCACTCCTTCTTCTGAATTAAAATCACTCAGGCTAAACTTTCCCTTCTGGAAGATACTACAGTAAATTTGTGTTTCCCAATTCCTCCTGCTAACTATAACTAAAACCCTGGAACTAGGTAGGATATCCCCCTCCCCAAGTTTTACTAAGATATAAATGACATAGAATGCTGTATAAGTTCAAGGTATATAGCATAATAATTTGACTCACATAAACTGTAAAATGATTACCACAATAAGTTCAGTTAACATCTATAATCTCAAATTGATACATAAAAAATAAAAGAAAAAGTTCTTTACTTGTGATAGGAACTCTTAGGATCTAATCTCTTAACTTTCAAATATACCATACAGCAATGTTAATTACGGCCATCATGTTGTATCTTACATCTCTAGCACTTATAACTGGAAGTTCATACCTTTTGACCACATTACTCCAATTCTCCCTTCCCCCAACCATAAATCTGGTCTCTTTTCCTATGTTTTTTTTTTTAGTTATTTTTTTAATACGTCACTTATAAGTGAGATCATACAGTGTTTTAAAAAAATATTTATGGGGTGCCTGGGTGGCTCAGTCAGTTAAGTGTCCGACTTTGGCTCAGGTCATGATCTCACGGTTCGCGGGTTCGAGTCCCGCATCAGGCTCTGTCCTGACCACTAGCTCAGAGCCTGGAGCCTGCTTCAGATTCTGTGTCTCTTTCTCTCTCTGCCCCTCCCCTGTTCATGCTCTGTCTCTCTCTGTCTCTCAAAAATAAATAAATGTAAAAAAAAATTTATTTATTCTGGGGATCACAAGCAGGGGAAGGGCAGAGAGAAGGGAACAGAGGATCTGAAGCAGGCTCTGTGCTTACAGGCTAACAGCAGCGAGCCCAATGTGGGGCTCCAACTCACGAATCTCAAGATCATGACCTGAGCTGAAGTCGACCACCCAGTTGCCCCAGATCATACAGTATTTATCTTCCTGTCTGACTTATTTCATTTAGCATAATTTCCTCAAGGTCAATCCATGTTGTCACAAATGTCAGGTTTCCTTCTTTTTTATGGCTGAATAATAGTCAATTTGTGTGTGTGTATGTGTGTGTGTGTGTGTGTGTGTGTTTATATACACACATGCCACAACTTCTTTATCCATTCTCTGTTGATGGACACTTAGGTTGTTTTCATGTCTTGGCTACTGTACATAATGCTGCTATAAACATAGGGAGCAAATATGTCTTTGACATAGTGTTTTAATTTCCTTGGACATATTCCCAGAAGTGGAATAGCTGGATCATCTGGTAGTTCTATTTTAATTATTTTGAGAAAACGCCATACTGTTTTACATAGTGGTTGCACCAATGTACAGTGCTACAAATAAGGCAAAAGGGTTCTCTCTTCTCTGTATCTTTACCAGCATTTATTATCTCTTATCATTTTGATGATGGCCATTCTAAGAGGCATGAGGTCTCATTGTGGTTTTGATTTGAATTTCCTGATGATTAATTACGTCACGCACCTTTTCATGTACCTGTTGGCCATTAGTATACCTTTCTTGGAAAAATGTCTGTTCAGGTCTATTGCCCATTTTTAAATTGGATTACTTGTTATTTTCCTACTGAGTTGTATGAGTTCTGTATATATTTTGGATATTAACCCCTTATCAGATATATGGTTTGCAAATGTTTTTTTCCATTCTGAGGTTATCTTTTCATGTTGTTGATCACTTCTTTTGATGTATAGAAGCTTTTTAGTTTGATGTAGTCCTATATTTATTTTGTTTAATTTTGATTTTTTTGTTTGTACTTTAGGTATCAGACCCAAAAAGCCATTGCCAAGACCCATGTCAAAGAGCTTTTTTCCTATGTTTTCTTCTAGTTTTATGGTTTCCAGTAAGTTTTAATCCATTTTGAGTTAATTTTGGTGAGTACTGTAAGACAGGAGTGTAGTTCCATTCTTTCACATGTGAATAACCAGTGTTCCCGACACCATTTATTGAAAAGATCATTTTTTCCTCTGCTGAGTATTCTTGGCTCCCTTGTCAAATGTTAGCTGACCATATATGTGGGGCTTTATTTATAGGCTTTCCATTCTGTTTCACTGGTCTAATCTATGTGTCTATTTTTATGTCATTCCATACTGTTTTGGTTACTATAACTTTATAATATAGCTTTAAATCAAAAAGTGTTGATTCCTCTCCCTTTGTCTTTCTTTGGAGACATTTTTGACTGTCATGACCAGAGGGTGTTAGTGGCACCTAATGGGTAGAGGCCAGAAAGGCTACTAAATAACCTATAATAAACAGGACAACACCCACAACAAAAAATTATCTGGCCCAAAATGTTAATGTGCTAATTTGAGAAATCCTGCCATACCCTATAAAACACACAAATATTATAAAACTCATGAATATTTAGTTAGGATTTCCCCTCTCTATTTGTCTAAATAATAATATTATCTGCCAGACACTTCATGGCACTGCAAACAGAAGGATGAATTGGGAAAAGATTTGATATAGAGAACAAACTGAGGTTTGCTGAAGGGGTTTGGAGTAGGGAGATGGGTGAAATGGGCAATGGGGATTAAGGAGGACACTTGCTGGGATGAGCACTGGGTG
This sequence comes from Cryptoprocta ferox, assembly GCA_028646485.1. Taxonomy (NCBI): domain Eukaryota; kingdom Metazoa; phylum Chordata; class Mammalia; order Carnivora; family Eupleridae; genus Cryptoprocta; species Cryptoprocta ferox. The sequence goes on from CM053563.1 coordinate 21,941,634, forward strand.
TTATACATAGGGGATGAATCACTGGATTCTACTTCTGAAATCATTATTGCATTATATGCTAACTTGGATGTAAATTAAAAAACAAAAATAAATATAGAAAAAAGGAAAAGATTTGAAAATTGAGGAGCTTATAATTTATGGGCAAAATAGGAGAGGCAAATCTAGATGGTCCTGGGTTCATTTTCTCCTACCTTTTGACAGCTAGCAAGAAGCTGGCTCAGCAGGTCTGAGTTTAATCAATAAAAGAACAGGCTAATAACTGAAGCTTAGTTCCAGAGACTTTTCCTTTCTAATAAGGTCATTTTCCTTAATCAGGAAATTCTCTTTTCATCTAGACATTCCTCATTTTCTTCCAAGATCTATATAAAATACATTCTCTGGACATTTTATCCTCTACTGGAGTATTCTCCATGGTGCATCACACTACAGTTGATTAAGGTATGCCTTGCTGTAATATAGTGAAAGGACAGGTGGCCAGGTATTCTGTTTCTCTCCCTGTCAGTTATGATTAAACCTTATTGCACTTTTACACTACTTGGTACAAGTGATGAGTGTGTGCATACCTCCTTTAAGAACAAACAAGTAAGGAAATAATTAAACAAAAAAGCTGTAAAAGAGGTATAAAAAATGTCAACAAACTAGAAGCTATCAAAGTATAGAAGTATTTCTATTAGCTAAGTTACTGAATTTGCTGACTATCTGAAGTAGCAGTTTAGAGGAAAAGAATGATGATATGCACCTTAGAAAATACTGAGTTTGTAAAAGTTACATAGTTTTAAAGCATCTATTGGAGTGGCTAAGGGAACTAATGACTCCCAAACTTTCAGCCTATGATCATAAATTACTAGTTGTAAAATTTTTGTAACAGCAGCTGGTTAGTATGGGTGAATCTATGGCAGGGTTAGTATAAGTGTGGTTGACAGAATTTAGCTATAACAAGTGAACTGTCAAAAGTCATGATAAAATTTTACTGGGAATTAAAAGGCTAACAATTTATATGTTAAGCAAAATTACATTTTTAAATGTTACAACAGAGAGTTTTCTTGGAACCACCTTCAAATATTTTCCTAGTGCTTTTTATATTTATTTAAAATTTTTTTAAAAAAATGCTTATTGAGAGAGAGAGACAGAGCAAGGTGGGGGGGGGGCAGAGAGCGAGGGAGACACAGAATTCAAAGCAGCCTCCAGGTTCTGAGCTGTCAGCACAGAGCCCCATGCAGGGCTCGAACTCATGAACCGTGAGATCATGACCTGAGCTGCGGTTGGGCAAATAACCAACTGAGCCACCCAGGTGACCCTTATATTTAATTGTGGTAAAATGCACATAACAAAATTAACCAAATTAACCATCATAGATGGTTAATTTTTTGTAAGTTTATTTATTTTTAGAGAGAGAGCGAGAAAGAGAGAGCTAGAGTGAGAGCGAGAGTGCGAGCAACCAGGGGAGGGGCAGAGGGAGAGGGAGAGAGAGAATCCCAAGCAGACGCTGTAGTGTAGAGCCCAACACTGGGCTTGAACTCATGAATCATAAGATCATGACCTGACTGGAAACCAAGAGTCAGATGCTTAACTGCCCAAGCCACCCAGGTGCTCCACAGATGGTTAATTTTAGGTGTCAGCTTGACTGTGGATGCCCAGATAGCTGGCAAAGCATTATTTCAAGGTATGTCTGTGAGAGTGTCTCCAAAAGAAATTAACATTTGACTATGAAGATCTGCCCTTAAAATGTGGCTAGGCATCATCCAATCTTTACAGAGCCTGAACAGAAAAAAAAAGTGGAGGAAGGGTGAATTTGCTTTCCTTGAGCTGGGATATCCAACTTCTTATGCCCTTAGACATTGGATCCCCTAATTCTCAGGCTTCTGAATACACAGAAATATACCACCAGCTTACCTGGTTCTTCAGCCTGCAGACTGTAGATTATGGGATTTATTTGCCTCCATAATTACACGAGCTAATTTTGATAATCTCCAGACATGTGTGTGTTTGTGTGTATGCTATTGGTTCTGTTTAAATCATTTTAACCATTTTTAAGTGTAAAGTTCAGTAGTGTTAACTATATTCACACTGTTGTGTAACCATCACCACAATCTATGTTCAAAAATCTTCACTTTGCAACAATGAAGTTCTAAATCAAATAACAATAACATCTCATTACACTTTCATTCCAGCCCCTGACAATCACCATTTAACTTTCTGTATCTGTGAATTTGACTACTCTACATATCTCATATAAATGGACTTGTAAAGTTTTTGTCTTTTTGTGACTAGCTTTTTTACATAGCATAATGTCCTCAAGGATCATGCATGGTATGATATGGTATGGTAATCAGCTTTCCTTCTTAAGTCTGCATAATATTCCATTTTAGGTATATTTCTCATTTCATATAGCCATTTATCTTTTTCAATTCCAGTGTAGTTAACATACAGTATTATATTAGTTTCAGGTGTACAATATAATCCTTCAATAATTCTGCACATTACTCAGTGCTCATCATGATAAAAGTACTCTTAATATCCTCCTCTTCACCTATTACACCCATTCCCCCCACCCCCAACATCCCCTCTGGTACCTATCTGTTTCTTCTTTAAGAGTCTGGTTGTTGTCGTTGTTGTTGTTTTGTTTTTGTTTTTGTCTCTGTTTTTCTTTGTTCATTTGTTCTGCTTCTTAAATTCCCCATGAGTGAAATCATGTGGTATTTGTCTTTCTCTCACTTATTTCATTTAGCATTTAGCATTATACTCTCTAGATCCATCCATGTGTTGCAAATGGCAAGATTTCATTCTTTTTCATGGCTGAGCAAGATTCCATTGTGTACACGATATCTTTTTTATCCATTCATCTGTTTATGTTTCCATAATTTGGCTCTTGTAAATTATGGTGCATTAAACATAGAGGTGCATATGTCCATTCAAAGTAGTGTTTTCATATTCTTTGGGTGAATAACCAGTAGTGGAATTACTTGGATCATATGGTAATTCTGTTTTTAATTTTTTGATGAACCTCCATGCTGTTTTCCACAGCAACTGCACCAGACTGCATTCCCACCAACAGTGCATGAGGGTTCCTTTTTCTCCACATCCTTACCAAGACTGGTTTCTTGTGTTTTACTTTTTTTTATTTATTTTTTTATGGTGGTTTTTAAAAAAAATTTATAGTTTATTGTCAAGTTGGTTTCCATATAACACCCAGTGCTCTTCCCCACAAATGCCCTCCTCCATGACCATCACCGTTTTATGATTTTAGCCATTCTGACAGGGGTGAGGTTATACCTCATCGTGGCTTTGATTTTCATTTCCCTGATGATGACTGATGTTGAGCAGCTTTTCATGTGTCTGTTGGCCAAATGGATGTCTTCTTTGAGGAAATGTCTATTCATGTCTTCTGTCAATTTTTAATTTGTTTTTTGTGTGTTGAGTTGTCTAAGCTTTTTATATGTTTTGGGTACTCTTTATTGGAGTTGTCATTTGCAATTATCTTCTCCCATTCAATAGGTTGTCTTTCAGTTTTGTTCATTATTTCCTTTGCTATGCAGAAGATTTTTATTTTGATATAGTCCCAATAGTTTATTTTTGCTTTTGTTTCTCTTGCCTCAAGAGACATATCAAGAAAAATGTTGCTATGGATGATGTCAGAGAAATTAATGCCTGTGCTCTCTTCTAGGATTTTTATGGATTCAGGTCTCATATTTAGGTCCTAATGCAATTTGAGTTTATTGTTGTGGAAGGTGTAAGAAAGTGGTCTAGTTTCATTCTTTTGCATATTGCTGTCCAGTTTTCCCAACACCATTTGTTGAAAAGACTATCTTTTTTCCATTGCATATTCTTGCCTTTTTTGTATAAGATTAAGTGACCATATAATTGTAGGTTATTTCTGGGCTCTCTCTTTTCTTCCATTGATCTGTATGTCTATTTTTTGTGGTAGTACCGTACTGTTTTGATCACTACAGCTTTGTAGTATATCTTGATATCTGGAATTGTGATACCTCCAGTTTCATTCTTCTTTTTCAAGATTGTTTTGGCTATTCAGGGTCTTTTGTGATTCTATACAAATTTTAGGATTGTTTGTTCTAGTTCTGTGAAAAATGCTGTTGGTATTTTGATAGGGATTGCATTAAATCCAGAAAATGCATTGGATAGTATGGACATTTTAACAATATTGGTTCTTCAAACCCATTCGCATGGATCATCTTTGCATTTGTTTGTATCATCTTTAATTTCTTTCACCAGTGTTTTACAGTTTTCAGAGTAAACCTGTACAGAGTACAGGTCTTTCACCTCCCTAATTAAGTTTATTCCTAGTTATTTTATTATTTTCAGTGCAATTGTAAATGGGATTGTTTTCTTAATTTCTCTTTCAGCTGTATAGAAATGCAACAGATTTCTGTACATTGACTTTTTATTGTTTGACCTTATTGAATTGATATTCAGTTCTAGTAGTGGCTTTTTTAGGGTTTTCTATATAGAGTATCAAGTCATCTGCAAATAGTGAATATTGTACTTATTCTTTACCATTGGGATACCTTTTATTTCTTTTCCTTGTCTTATTACTGTGGCTAGGATTCCAGTACTATGTTGAATACAAGTGGTGAGAGTGGAATACTTTTTTTGTTCCAAATCTTCGGGGAAAAGCTCTCAGGTTTCCCCCATTGAGTATGATGTTCTCTGTGGGTCCTTCATACATGGCCTTTATTATGTTGAGGTATGTTCCCTTTAACCCTACTTAGTTGAGGGTTTTTACCATGAATGGATGTTGTACTTTGTCAAATGCTTTTTCTGCATCTACTGAAATAACCATAAGTTATCCTTTCTCTTGTTGATGTGAGTGTCACATTGATTAATTTGCAAATAGTAAACTACCCTTGCATCACAGGAATAAATCCCACTTGATGGCGGTGAATGATTTTTTAATGTATTGCTGGGTTCAGTTCACTAATGTTTTGTTGAGGATTTTTGAATATATGTTAATTAGAGATATTGGACAGTAGTTCTCTTTTTTTTGCAGTGTCTTTGCCTGGTTTTGGTCTCAGGGTAATCCTAGCCTCATAGAATGAATTTGGAAGCTTTCCCTCCTCTTTTATTTTTTGGAATAGATTGAGAAGAATAGGGATTAACTCTTCTTCAAATGTTTGGTAGAATTCACCTGTGAAGCTTTCTGTTCCTGGACTTCTGTTTGTGGGGAGTTTTGAATACTGATTCAATTATAGATTTCTAGGAATTTATCTATTTCTTCAAGGTTGTCCAGTTTGTGATATAATTTTTCATAATATTCTATTACAATTCTTTGTATTTCTGTGATGTTGGTTATTATTCCTTCTTTTTTATTTCTGATTTTGTTTGAGTCCTCTCTCTTTTTCTTGATTAGTATGGCTAAATGTTTATCTATTCTGTTGATCTTTTCAAAGTACCAGCTCCTGGTTTTCATTGATTTGTTCTATTTTGTTTTTAGTTTCTATTTCATTTATTTCTGCTCTAATCTTTATTATTTCCTTCCTTCTACAAGTTTTGGGTTTTGTTTGCTCTTCTTTTTCTAGCAACTTTAGGTGTTGTTAGGTTAAGATTTTTCTTGTTTCTTGAGGTAGAACTGTATTGCTATAAACCTCCCTGTTAGAACAGCTTTCTCTGCATCCAATGATTGGACCATTGTGTTTCATTTTCATTTTTCTCCATGTATTTTGATTTCCTCTTTTATTTCTTGGTTGACCCATTCATTGTTTAGTAGCATGTTATTTAACTTCCATGGATTTGTGTTCTTTCAGATTTTTTCTTTTGGTTGATTTCTAGCTTCACAGTGTTGTGGTTAGAAAAGATAACATGGTATGACTTCCGTCTTTTTGAATTTGTTGAGACTTGTTTTGGGACCTAATATGTGATCTATTCTGGAGAATGTTCCATGTGCACTTGAAAAGAATGTGTATTCTGCTGTTTTAGGATGGAATGTTCTAAACATATCTGTTAGATCCATCTGGTCCAGTGTATCATTCAAAGCCACTGTTTCTTTGTTGATTTTCTGTTTGGATGATCTGTCCATTGATTTAAGTGGGGTGTTCAAGTCCCCTAAAATTACTGTATTACTATCAAGTACTTCCTTTATGTATTTAGGTGCTCTCATATTTGGTGCATTAATATTTACAATTGTTTCAACTTCTTGTTGGATTGTTCCCTTTATGATTATATACTGTCCTTATTTATCTCTTGTTACAGTCTTTGTTTTGAAGTCTATTTTGTCCAAAATAAATATTGCTACCCTGGCTTCCTTTTCACTTTCATTTGCATGATAAATGCTTTTCCAACCCTTCCCTGTCAATCTTCATGTGTTTATACTGAATCTCTTCTAGGAGGCATTTAGGCGGGTCTTACTTTTTTATTCATTCTGTCACCCAATGTCTTTTGATTGGTGTGTTTAGTCAGTCCATTTATATTCAAAGTGATTGTTGATAAGTATGTCCTTTTTGCCATTTTGTTACTAGTTTTATAGTTGTTCTTGTAGTTCTTCTCTGTTCTTTTTTTTCTCTTGCTGTTTTCTCTCATGGTTTGTTGCTTTCTTTAGTGATATACTTGGAAACCTTTCTCTTTATTTTTTTGCATATCTATTACTGGTTTTTGATTTGTGGTTACCATTAATTTCATATATAACATCTTAGGTTTATAGCAGGCTACCTTAAGCTGATGGTCACTTAAGTTTGAATTCATTCTTTATTCTTCTCCCCTCACATTTTAGGTATATGGTATCATATTTCACATCCTTTTATTTTCTGAATCCCTTGACTGATTTTTATAGATATACTTAATTTTACTGCTTTTGTGCTTCCTACTTTTCTTACTCCTACTTATGGTCTTTCCTTTCCACTCAAAGAATCACCTTTAACATTTCTTATAGAGCTGTTTTAGTGTAATAAATTCCTTTAACTTATGTTTGTCTGGGAAAGTATCTTTCCTTCTATGAATGAGAGCCTTCCTGGACTTTTCTTTCAGCAGTTTGAATATATCATGCCACTCCCTTCTGGCTTGCAAAGTTTCTGCTGTAACATCAGCTGATAGCCTTATGGGGTTTACTTTGTATATAACTGTTTTCTTTCCCTTTTCTGCTTTAAAAATTCTCTTTATTGCTACTTTTTGCCATTTTAACTACTAAATGTCTTAGTGTGGACCTCCATGGGTTGGGGGCACTCTGTGCCTTACAGATGTGCATTTCTGTTTCCTCCCCTAGATTTCTGAAACTTTTAGATATTATTTCTTCAAATACATTTTCTTCCCCCTTTTCTCTCTCCTCCTTTTGCAAATGTTATTATTCTTAATGATGTCCTAAAGTTCCCTAAGTCTATTTTCATTTATTATTACTATTTTTTCTCTCTCCTGTTCAGCATGCTTTCCATTACTATGTCCTCTAGATCACTGATATATTCTTCTGCTTCATTCCCTCTAGTGTATTTTTTATTTCAGTTATTGAGTTATTCATCTCTGGTTCTTTTTCATATTTGTTAAGGGTCTCACTAAGGACCTCCAGCCTTTCTTGAGTCCAGTGAATATCTTTATGACCACTACTTTATTTTACCTATCAGGCATATAACTTATCTCCGTTTGGTTCAGTTCTCTTGCTGTGATTTTGTCCTGTTCTTTCATTTGGGATATGTTCCTCTGTCTCCTTATTTTGTCTAAATCTCTGTGTCTTTTTTCTATGTGTTAGCAAAGTCAGCCATATCTCCTGCTCTTGAAAGTAGTGGCCTTAAGAAGAAGAGATCCTGTAGGGTCTTGCATTGCAATGTCTCTTGTTCACCAGAACCTGGCACTTCAGGGGTGTCTCCTATATGTGCTGTGTGCGCCTACTGTTGTGGCTAAGCGGCGTTTGCTTTCAGTCCAGTTGTCTGAAGTGGTTTTTTTGTCTCTTGTGGGCAGGTTTTGGTCCTGTGTTGTTAGTGGGCCAGTTTGGGGTTGGCTTGGGCTTGAGTTGAGTCATAGCTGGTGTTTGCCAGAGACGGAGTAGCAGCAAACTACCCAGCACTTTCCCTGTATTGTCCCCTGAGAAGCTTTGGATGGAGGGTGGGGCCTGTAGTCAGGTCAGCTGTCTGTCAGCCCACTGCTGGGGCCATAATTGGACTGGTATGCATTGTTATCTTTCCTTTTCCCGGGGCAGAAGTCACTTTATAGCGTCGTGCTGGCCTGTTGATGCTACTTGCATACTGTCAGGCTTGTGGCACAACTTTGGATGGATTCTGGACAAGGAGGGGTGGGTCCACAGAAGAACTTGGGGGCGGGGCACACTGTTAGCAAGCTAGGTGGGGTATGTTGGTGCTTTGCTGTTTTGCGTGGGTGTCTGTGTATCTAGACTGGGGAAATTGAGGGAAATGATGTACACCAGCTTCCTTGTTCCTGGAGAAGTCTCCCAATGATCCCTGCCCCTCCAGGTCATACTCTGAGATTAGTAAACAAATCTCCCATATACCCAATGCGTTTTTCAAACTTGCTTCTATGCTGAATTTCCTTGGGCTGTTTGTATTCTCTCCTCAAGGGTGGGGGACTCAATTTCCCATTGTCCCACTGGCTCGTCCAGAGTTCAATCTGTTTTTTTTTGTTTTGTTTTGTGGTTTTTTTTTTTTTTTTTTTTTTTTTTTTTTTTTTTTTAGAGAGAGAGACAGTGCAAGTGAGGGAGAGGCAGAGGCAGAGAGAGGGACAGAATCCCAAGCAGACTCCACACTCAGTGAGGAGCCAGACACAGGGCTTGACATATGCCCCTCTGTTTTTCAAAGCCATATTTTTTTTAATGTTTATTTATTTTTGAGAGACAGAGACAGAGCATGAGCGGGGAAGGGGCAGAGAGAGAGAGGGAAACACAGAATCCTAAGCAGACTCTAGGCTCTGAGCTGTCAGCACAGAGCCGGACGTGGGGCTTGAACTCATGGACCATGAGATCATGACCTGAGCAGAAGTCAGATGCCTAACCGACTGAGCCACCCAGGCGCCCCCTCAAAGCCATATGTTATGGGGATTAGTCTTCTCTGCCTAGGGTGCTTGGTGTGAGTGAAAGTTTCTTTCCCTTCTCCAAGCTGCTAGGTCCCTCCTCCCAAAGCCAGTCTTGCAATGCCAATCAGCTCCAGACATCTCTGCCCTTCCTACCCTCTTGGATGTAACCTCTTCTCTGTATTTAGCTGTGGAGAGTCTGTTCTGCCAGTGTTTGGGTTGTCTTCTGGATTATTTACATTGATGTGGGGATTATCTAGTTGTATCCTTGGGACAAGTTGAGCCCAGGATCCTCCTACTCTGCCATCTTCCCTAGAAGTTCTCTATCCACTCATCTGTTAATGGACACTTGGGTTGTTTTCACCTTTTGGCTATTGTGAATCATGCTGCTATGAACATGGATTTACAAATATATTTTGGAGACCTTGTTTAAAAATTTTTTTTGGTATATACCCAGAAGTGAGACTTCTGGATCATATAGTAAATTCTGTTTAATTTTGTGAGAACCATCAGTCTGTTTTACATAGTGGCTGAACCATTTACATTATTGCCACATCTGTCTGTTCAGACTGCTATAACAAAATACCACAGCCTAGGTAGCTAATAAACAACAGTAATTTATTTCTCACTGTTCTGGAGGTTGGGAAGTCAGAGATCAAGAAACTAGCATGGTTGTGTTCTGGTGAGAGTCTGCTTCCTGGTTCATAGTCAGAGCCTTCTTGCTGTGTCCTCACATCATTGGAGGGGGGAGGCAATTCTCCGGGACTCCATTTATAAGGGCACTAATCTCATTCATGAAGACTCTGTCCTCATGACTTAATCACTTTCCAAAGGCCTCATCTTCTATACCTTGGATATTAGGATTTCAACATAGGAGTTGTGGGGGAATATAAATTGCAGCCTTTAGAGCATCAGTAAGTATACAGGGTTCTATTTCTCTGCATCCTTGCCAACGCCTGTTACTTCCTGCTTTTTTGTGTGGTTAGTTAGTAGCCATCCTAATAAGTGTGAGGTGAAATCTCATTATGGTTTTGATTTGTATTTCTCTAATGATCAGTGATATTGAACATCTTTTCATGTATTATTAATCATTGGTATATCTTTCATGGAGAGTGAGCTATCCAAGTTTTAGTCCATTTTTGAATTGTTTTTGTTGTTGAGCACTGCCACATGATTTAAGATTTCTGTCTAAGGTAATAACTGTATCTAAGTGCTTTCCTATTATATTTCATTTAATAGTAACGATTGCATAGCAGTCTATGAAATAACTACCCATTCACAGGGTAGAGTGTGAGAAGAATTAATGCTAGGAGAACATTAAAGAATATCAATTAGCATGTGAAACATAGCAGACATTTAAAAATGATTATAGGGTTTCAATCTGTACCCTTTTTGTTCTTAATATGTAGTTTTTGAATCTGAGAACTAAGCCTGAGTTGGCCAATGTTATGGAATAATTTTTCTGTTTTCAATTTTAAGAAGTCCTTAGACCACTAGCGTCTCCTTCTTTAAACTACTTGAGTGTATTAAATAATATCTTCCTAGGTGAGAAAGAGAACTTAACTCTTTCTTAAAATTTTGTTTAATGTTTATTTATTTTTGAGAGAGAGAGAGAGACAAGAGTGCGAGCAGAAGAGGGGTAGAGAGAGGGAGGCACAGAATCTGAAGCAGGCTCCAAGCCCTGAGCTGCTAGCACAGAGCCTGATGCAGGGCTCGAACTCACAAACTGTGAGATCATGACCTGAGCCGAAGTAGGACGCTCAACCGACTGAGCCACCCAGGCGCCCCAAGATAATTTAACTCTTAATAACAGACACCCATTCCATCTCATCTACTAGATTATTCGCATATCACTAAAATAAATGCTAAAATATTTATTGATTAAAGAATAAGTACTTCTTATCTACTTTAACAAAAATGAATAACAATAGGCACATAATAACATTTGGCAGGGTGTACTATTTGGTTCTTAGTGTTTAGTCTATGAGTATTAGGTTTTCTAACCTATGAATATAACTAAACCATTCTTTCTGTTTTGTACAATAAGAATGCCTGTACTATGTATTAACTGAAAAACGTTTAAAAGTATTTTTGCTTACGTGGAAAATGTTTAAGGATACCAAAATTAATATAGTAAAAATACATTTAATAAAACAATCTGTTCATACATTTTAATTTAATTATTTTAATTCTTTGGTTAAAATACCTGAATTTAATTATAGTGTTAACTACTGAAAATGTAATTTCTTTGTCTTAAATGAAGAATATTAGAAATATTAGAATTTTAAGGTATATCTGTTATCTTCAGAATATATTAGGAAAATGGAAATCTATGTTCATTAAATCAAGGAAGAAAGAAATGCAAGAACAGAATAACAGGATCATAACATATCCTTGTTTTACAGAGAATTTTTCTCCTATTCCTTATACCAATATATGTTCTATTATGATACTAGAGTACTTTTCTAATTGTTATGTATTTATATTTTAAAAGCTTTATGCACTGTATATGCTGACAGGAAATTTTATACTTAGTAATACAAATGAGAGCATCCATGTATAATGCTTTGCACAATGCCTGGTCAGACTAAGTACTAATCACTGTTGGATATTATTACTATTGAAGAGTACCCTGAAGTCCTATAAGGACAGAAAAGATAGTAACAATGTCCCTTAGAGACAACATCAGTCAGTGTGTTAGAATCACTGGTCAATTTGACACATCTCTGAAGGCAAGGGAAATAAAAGCACAAATGGACTATCGAAACCTCATCCAGAAAAAAAGCTTCTGCACAGCAAAGGAAACAATCAACAAAATTAAAAGGTAGTGAATGGAGTGGAAGGAGATATTTGCAAATGACATATCGGATAAAGGGTTAGTATCCAAAATCTATAAAGAACTTACCCAAACTCACCACCCAAAAAACAAACAAACCAGTGAAGAAATGGGCAGAACACATGAATAGACATTCTTCCAAAGAAGACATCCAGATGGCCAACAGACACATGAAAAGATGCTCAACTTCACTCATCAGGGAAATGCAAATCAAAATCACATTGAGATATGACCTCACACTGGTCAGAGTGGCTAATATTGACAACTCAGGAAACAACAGATGCTGGCAAGAATGTAGAGAAACAGGAACCAGTGGGAATGCAAACAGGTGCAGCTGCTCTGGAAAACAGTGTTCCTCAAAAAATTAAAAATAGAATTACCCTATGACCCAGAAATAGCACTAGTAGAAATTTATCCAAGGGATACAGGAGTGCTGATGCATAGGGGCACATGTGCCCCAATGTTTATAGCAGTGCTTTCATCAATAGCCAAATTATTATGGAAAGGGCCATCAACTGATGAATGGATAAAGAAGATGTGGTTTATATATACAGTGGAATACTATCTGGCAATGAGAAAGAATGAAATCTTGCCATTTGCAACCATGTAGATGGACATGGAGGGTATTATGCTAAGTGAAATAAGTCAGAGAAAGACAGATACATGTTTCCATTCATATGTGGAATTTGAGAAACTTAACAGAAAACCATCGGGGAAGGGAAGGGGGAAAATAGTTTCAAACAGAGAGGGAAGTAAACTACAAATGACTCTTAAATACAGAGAACAAACCAAGGGTTGATGGGGGGAGGGGGGAAGGGTGAAAATGGGTGATGGGTATTGAGGAGGGTACTTGTTGGGATGAGCACTGGGTGTTTTATGTAAGTAATGAATCATAGGAATCTACCCCCAAAACAAAGAGCATATTGTATACATTGTATGTTAGCTAACTTGACAATAAATCATATATATATATAAATTATGGGAAGAATCAAAGCTGAAGCAATACTTGCTCACTGATATGAGCTAGCATTGACTTTACTATTTTACATTCACTTTAATGCTGCTTGGGAGTTCCTATATAAAGAGCCTGTCAGAATGTTCTTTAAAATACAACCAAGACTTGGAAAGCACAATAAAATTCAATTTGTCCTGATCAAAAAACAAAATAAACAAAAAAGCATCACTGGTAAATTGACTCTTTTCCTGTCACCTAACTACTAAATAAAGAAAGTAGGATCAGCAACCTTCTAGAAAGTCAAAGGATGTATCCATTATCTAAATGCTGTTTCTGAAATCATTACAAAACACAAATCATTAAGAACAAAAGTCTTAAGCCTAAACCAAAAAAAAAAAAAAAAAAAAAAAGAAACAAAAACATCATAAAACAAGAGTTTATTAAATTTAGCCATCATTTTCACTTTACACAGTTACCATGTTTAAAATAGAAATGAAAGAAAGATTATTAGGGATAATTTCCTCTTTTTAGGATACCCTAAGCTTTTTACAAGATGACACTAAAAAATATTGGAGTAGTATTATGAATGTGTAGATTTTGTAGCATCTTTTCATGTCTGATAGCCATCTGGATGTCTTCTTTGGAACAGTGTCAATTCATGTCTTCTGCCCATTTCTTCACTGGATTTGTTTTTGAGGTGTTGAGTTTGAGAAGTTCCTTATAAATTCTGGATACTAACCCTTTATCTGATATGTCATTTGTAAATATCTTCTCTCATTCTGTCAGTTGCCTTTTAGCTTTGTTGATTGTTTCCTTTGCTGTGTAGAAGTTTTTATTTTGATGAGGTCCCAGTAGTTCATTTTTTGCTTTTGTTACCCTTGCTTGCAGAGACGTGTTGAGTAAAAAGTTGCTGTGGCCGAGGTCAAAGAGGTTTTTGCCTGCTTTCTCCTCTAGGATTTTGGTAGTTTCCTGTCTTACATTTAGGTCTTTCGTCCATTTTGAGTTTATTTTTGTGTATGGTGTAAGAAAGTGGTCCGGGGTCATTCTTTTGCATGCCACTGTCCAGTTTTCCCAACACAACTTGCTGAAGAGACTCTTTTCTCTGCTGGATACTCTTTCTGCTTTGTTGATGACTAGTTGGCCATCTATTTGTGGGTCCATTTCTGGGTTCTCTATTCTGTTCCATTGATCTATGTATCTGTTTTTGTGCCAGGACCATACTGTTTTGATGATTACAGCTTTGTAATACAGCTTAAAGTCCAGAATTGTGATGCCTCCAGATTTGGTTTTCTTTTTCAGGATTGCTTTGGCTATTTGGGGTCTTTTCCAGTTTCAAACAAATTTTAGGATTGTTTGTTCTAGCTCTGTGAAGAATGCTGGTGTTATTTTGATTAAGATTGCATTGAATATGTAGATTGCTTTGGACAGTATTGACGTTTTAACAATATTTGTTCTTCCACTCCATGAGCATGGAATGTTTTTCCATTTCTTTGTGTCTTCAATTTCTTTCATAAGTTTTCTATAGTTTTCAGCATACAGATCTTTTCCCTCTTTGGTTAGGTTTATTCCTAGGTATGTTTCTTGGTGCTATTGTAAATGGGGACCGATTCCTTACTTTCTATTTCTGCTGCTTCATTATTGATGTATAGAAATGCAACCGATTTCTGTACATTGATGAATATCCTGCGACTTTGCTGAATTATGGATCAGTTCTAGCAGTTTTTTGGTGGAGTCTTTCAGGTTTACCATGTAGAGTATCATGTCATCTGCGAAGAGTAATAGTTTGATTTCTTCTTTCCCAATTTGGATGCCTTTTATTTGTTTTTGTTGTCTGATTGCCGAGGCTAGGATTTCCAATTCAACATCACTCATCAACAGGGAAATACAAATCAAAATCACACTGAGATACCACCTCACACCTGTCAGAATGGCTAAAATTAACAACTCAGGAAACAACAGATGTTGGCAAGGATGCAGAGAAAGGGGAACCCTTCTGCACTATTGGGGGGAATGTAGACTGGTGCAGCCATTCTGGAAAACACTATAGAGGTTCCTCAAAAAATTAAAAATAGATCCATCAACTGTACTACTACCCTATGATCCATCGAGTGTACTACTAGGTATTTATCCAAAGGATAAAAAAATGCTGATTCTAAGGGGTACATGCACCTCGGTGTTCACAGCAGCACTATCGACAAGAGCCAAATTATGAAAAGTGCCCAATGTCCATCGACTGATGAATGGATAGAGAAGATTTGGTACATATATACAATGGAATACTACTCAGCAAGCAAAAAGAATAAAATCTTGCCATTTGCAACAACATGGATAGAACTAGAGTGTGTTATACTAAGTGAAATAAGTCAGGCAGAGAAAAACAAATGTACGATTTCACTCATATGTGGAGTCTGAGAAACACAACAGATGAACATAGAGGAAGGGAAGGAAAAATATGTTAAAAATAAAGAGGCAAATCAGACTGTAAACTACAAAGAACAAACTGAGGGTTGCTGGAGAGGAGGTGGGTGGAAGGATCGATGGGCATTAAGGAGGGCACGTGTTGGGGTGAGTACTGGGTAGTACTCATGGGATGAGTACTCATGTAGGTGATGAATCACTGGGTTCTACTCCTGAAACCAATACTAATTAACTTGACTTTATAAATACATTACAAAAAAAGAAAAATGAAAGAATGTGTAGGTTTTGTAGTTAGAGAGTGCGGAGTTTAAGTCCAGCTCTACTAGTTAGAGTTGACTGACACAGTTAAATTACTTGAGCTCCCGGAGCCTCAGCATCCTCAGGTATAGACTGAGGGCTGCTTTGCAAAGGTGCTGTAAAATTCAATGAGATACTATACAGTGAGTCTGCAATACTGTCCAGAATAAAGTAGGGGCTTTATAATAAGAAACAACCACAGATCTATTAATTTTAATTCACTTTTTATGAACAGTTTATATTACTTTATGTTAGATGAAGAAACTGTTTACAACCAGTTATAAACTGTCACTACAATCTATTTTGGTTAAGCTTTCTGTTCAACTTTTCTGTCTCAAATCTTATTTTAAAGAAATAGAAGTCCTTGTACTGGTTTTATGTAAGCATTTCAACTAATACTTGGGTGTCCTAGAATAGGCAAACCACATAAAGACAAAATTAGGTATAGAACCAGTCTTTAATGAGTCTATAGTCTAATGGGAGATGAGATAGACATATAACTATTGATACAAGGTGGAGTGTGGTAGGTGTTATAAGAGAGGTACACCATCAAGTTCTACTGACTTTTGGTGGAAAGAGAGTTTATTTCCAGTTTTTGAAGGAGGGTTAGTGAAAGACTGATTGCCTAAGTTATACTTTATTAAATGAAATAAGTACATCTTCTTTTCATGTGTTCTGGAACACCTTATCTAGCACTGAAATTATCTACATCTTAAAACTCAAAAAGAACTAACTGATAAAAGATAAAACCAATGGTCCCAGAAACTTTTTTGTACAGTCTGATATGTATCTGAACTAAAACATAGATACGTAATTTGTTCAAATTGTCTATATCCTTATTCAAAGTTTTCTTGCCTAACAATGGTGTATTAAAGTATTTGATTTTAGCTGCGTTTGTCAATTTCTCTGTGAATATTATTAAACAGCTTTTGTTTTATGGAATATTTCTGTGCTGAAGCAGTATTATAATTAAGAATCTTAAATGTGTATAACTAGCTAAAAAGGAAACTCCCTCTTGTATATTTGATTTATGTTGGGCTATTATATAAAAAGAGAATGGTCATAAAATGAATTCTTTCTTTTTTTGGTGCATAAAAATGGAAGAGTAATAGCAACTCTTTTTATATTTCTTCATGGTTAGGACTCTAGGAGTCTCAAAGAAGCCCATTAATATGTTAGGGTTCCTTTTCTTATTTAGGGAATTGAAATTAGAACAGTTGCATTTACTATGATTTGGACCTCATCTCAGTCAGCTAGCCATCTGTCAAAAGCAGACATCCTTTGCTTAGTCTTTTTCTTTTTTTTTTGATTGCATTTCCCTTTATTATTTTTTCAAATATATAAACAAGTTTTTCTTTATAATCACATATTAAAAAACCTATATATAACATTGTAGCTTCTATTTCACATATGAGGAAACTAGAATTAGTCTAGGTTGTAGATTGGATTCTTAATTTTTACTTCTAAGAATAGCTTTGTTAACTAAGTTACCACTTCACATTTTGGTCAAAATAACTCAGGTAATTTCTCCAAATTTCTCTGTTACTTCAACTGAAAACTAAGGATAATGATTTGGCTCCAATATGGCTATAATCAGGATATATGAGGAATGAATGTTAGTATATTTATCATGAGGACCTTTTTGTAATCTAATGGGGGAGAAAGACTAAGTATAATATAAAAAGTGAAGATTTTATAAAGGGTATGAAAACATGATGATAATTTTTGTCATCCAGCTTACCTTGCCAATATATTGATTAAAGGTGTTTTTGTGTATTATAGATATTGTATCAAGTCTTACCTGAGCCATTTTTCAGATATCCATTTGCATCTACAGTTGTGTACATGATATAAGGTCCAGGCTGATTGACTCCAAAGGGCTGCAATAAAAAAGGAATAAACAGTTAAGTCTAGGAAAGTAAGTGAATCATTTGAAGTTTCAGATAAATCTATTACAAATAAAGTAAAACATTCTTATATATAATTATTATGTATACATTATATATTATGTATATTATATATATATAGATGACAGTACTTCGAGAACATTTCCATAAGTAGATAACCTGTTAAGTATTCAAAAGAAAACCTTTGTTAGTAGACAATTCTTAACACTTTAAATGATTTGATAGTTTCATTTATAGTTCATTATTTTATAATATATTTCTAATATCTAATATTATCTCTATTATATAAATGTGAATATTTTAAGCAAAATTTTCTTTACTACTTTTGGTTCTACCTAGAATAGAGCTACAAGAGTATTATGACATTTCTGTTGAGTATAGCATTGCCTTTCCCTTCTGGGATGGACTGGACACAGTTCACATTTCCCCAATAAATATCAAAATGAATAAACTCCATCCATAATAATTATAATAGATTGGAAAATATTAATGAGTAGTTCCACCACATTTCCTCTCTTGAGCTAGACTTAAGAGAATACATTATTTTCCAGTTTAGGAAAACATAACTGGCAGAGCCTAGTTACAATGGTGAGGTTTGTCTCCAATTTGTGTATTGTTCCTTATTTCTGGAACATTCCTCACACCTTGATACAATGATTTATTCTCTCTATATATCAAGGCTAATTACATAGAGTACAAAGAAACCAATGTCTTTAATGGGTATCCTAAAAGATGAGAAAATGATCAAGAAATTCTTTGAACACTTCACAGAATTCAAAATTCTACTGTTCTTCCCAATAAAGTTAACTAAGACATGTAGATAGTCTAAAGATGTGCTAGAAATGAGTTTCCTTCAGGATGAGAGGCAAGAAATCATTGATTTCACTGATATGACAATTGCCTGATTGATATTTTAAGAATATTATAAGTCCATGGGCTTTCAATGATCATGAGAAAACAGGTTGCTCTAAGAATGGAATTACTCATAAGATATAACTGAGTAAAAGATTCATGAGGAATATCACACAAATTGCAAAAACAAACTTATCAATGAAGTCCTTTTCTTTTTTCTTAAAAATATTTCATATTTATTAAAATTTTTCTTTAACATTTATTCATTTTTGAGAGGCAGAGAGAGTACAAGCAGAGGAGGGGCAGAGAAAGAAGGAGAACACAGAATCCAAAGGAAGCTCCAGACTCCGAGCTATCAGCACAGTGCCTGATGTGGGGCTTGAACCCTTGAGCCGTGAGATCATGACCTGAGCCGAAATTGGGTACTCAACTGACTGAGCCACCCAGGAGCCCCAGTGAAGTCCTTTCTTTTCTTGAGGAAAAAAATATTTGTACACTTTGTACAACATATATTATTTCAATGAAAGAATGACCAAGATTCTTTATCTATATGACTGTTTTAAAATGGGCAAGAGAAAGCATTGTTCTTTAGATATGCACAGTTTTAAAGCAAACACAGGTCGTTTTATAGATGTTATGCTGTGGAATGATCTTCTTTATGCAATTATTCCTTTTTCCTTTATAGTTTTATCATTTATGTAAATATGTTAAAATATACTTGGTTATGCCTGTTTTAAATTTTTATGTAAATAGAACTATACTGTATGTATCTTTCTGTGACTTGCTTTTTAAAATATATTATTTTGAGACATATTATGATTAAGCATGTAGCTGTATAGTTCATTTTCACTACTACAGAATATGCCATTCTATGATTATGGCGTATTTTAAATTCTATTGTTGATTGGCACTTGTTTTTTTCTTTTTTCTTTTTTTGCCATGATAAACATGGCATTCTTATGTATGTCACCTGATGCACAAGTGCTAACATTTATCAGGGGTTATGTACCCAGAGGTAGGATTGTAAAGTTAGAGGATATGTGCATCTTCAAGTGTACTAGGTAGTGCCAGTTTTTTATTTTTTAAATTTTTATTTAAATTCCAGTTAGTTAACAAACAGTGTGATATTAGTTTCAGGTGTATGATACAGTGATCCAACCCTTCCATACAACACCTGTTGTTCATCACAACATGTGCACTCCTTAATCCCCATCACCTAGTTCACCCATTGCCCTACCCACTTTCCATCTGGTAACTGGTTTGTTCTCTGTGGTTAAAAGTCTGATTCTTGGTTTGCCTTTCTCATTCCTTCCCCCACCTTTGCTCCTTTGTTTTGTTTCTTAAATTCCACATCAGTGAAATCATATGGTATTTATCTTTCTCTGACTGACTTATTTCGCTTACCACAATAACCTCTAGTTCCACCCATGTCACTGCAAATGGCAAGATTTCATTTTTTTTATGAATGAGTAATATTCCATTACATATATACCACATCTACTTTTTATCCTCTCAGATATAGGGTGAGAGTTGGGGCCCAAATAGGGTTAGAGTTAAGGCCAGGGTTGGGGTTAGGATTAAGGCCAGGGTAAAGATATGTCCCTGGTGTCCTGCAGTTCAGAGACCTTTCCACAGAGTTAGGTTTAGGGGGTAGGGTTTGGGTTATGCTATGTGCCTGGTATCCTGCAGTTGAACAACCTCCTCAGAGAATAAAACCCCAGACTTCTCCTGGGGTGAGAATAGACATGGATGCCATCTATGAAGCTGAACCGAGGGGATTTGGGGCTCTAAACACTCTGAATAAATATGCAATTGTTCCTTCTGTGTTTTTTTTTTTTTTGCCCCATTTTGGTAGGTAGCAATATTATTATCGTTGTTGTTGTTATTTTAAGTTTTAATTTAAATTTCAGTTAGTTAATGTATAGTGTAATATTAGTTTCAGGTGTACAATATAGTGATTCAACACTTCCATACAACACCAGGTCCTCATCACAACAAACAGTGCCATTTCTGTTTCTTTTCTTTTCTTTTCTTTTCTTTTCTTTTCTTTTCTTTTCTTTTCTTTTCTTTCTTTCTTTCTTTCTTTCTTTCTTTCTTTTTCTTTTCTTTCTTTCTTTCTTTCCTTCCTTTTCTTTCTTTCTCTTTCTTCTTTCTCTCTTTCTTTCTTTCTCTTTCTTTCTTTCTTTCTCTTTCTTTCTTTCTTTCTTTTTCTTTCCTTTCTCTTCTCTTCCCTTCTCTTCCTTCCTTCTTTCCTTCCTTCTTCCCTTCCTTCCTTCCAAAAGTGTTAATACTAGTTTACACTCCTACCAGCTGAATTTGCTTCACATGCTTAGCAACAAACATTGCTAATGTGGTACATACTTCTTAATATAAATTATTTCATCTCTCCTAGGTTTATTTCTTTGGAATAGGGTATGCCCTTTCATATTTTATACTTGTCTCATTCCACTGAGGCTTGAAATAATATTTATGAGGCTACATTTGTCACTGTGTTACAACTTCAAATTTACTTCATTACCCATAGTCTAGTCTATGTACTAGAAGATCGGTATCTTGAACAATAAGCATTGTTTTCAGTGAAATTTCCCAAATGTATTCTTGACTATTTTTTGTACTTCACACTTAAAGAATTTCATACTATTATCAACAGTATCTTATTTTACAGATTTATTTAGGCATGTTTTTCTCTCTTGCTCTATATTCATTTAAAAAATAAGGTCAGCAAATCACTATTATGAATCCTAAAGCTGAAGTTCACTTCTCACTATGGGCCAGTCACTTTGATATTTAAACACAAGGTCTAGAAATCCAGAGTCAATTCCTCCATACAGTAGTTTTCAGAGTATGGTGGAAGGTCCCTGGGAGGTCCCCAAATCCCACTGTAAAAAAGGGTGAATAATCAGCAGTGGCACTAAACTATGGTTATTGAGACTTAGGTACTTCAATTTAGCCAACATTTTCTTGAAAATAACAAAGCAAGTCTGTCATTTGTATGAAAATGACTGACAGTATTCGTGGCTAATGATAAAATTTGAGCTTCTAAATGAAAATTGGAATTTTATTTATTTTTTTTACTTTTAGAGAGAAAGTCCAAGTACAGGGGAGGGGCAGGGGTAGAGAGGAGGAGTGGGATGGGGAGAGAGAGAGAGAGAGAGAGAGAATGAATTTTAAGCAGGTTTCATGCTAGGCATTGAGCCTGATGTGAGGCTCAATTCCACAACCCTGGGATCATGACCTGAGCTGAAATCAAGAGTTGGACACTCAATGGACTGAACCACCCAGGTGCCCTGAAAATTGGAATTTCAGAAGATTTGCATCCACCACTGTGAGCCTGACATATTAAAAACTTAAAAACTTTTCTGATGAGATCAGTGGTGACATAACAAGTGTGATTTTATTTTATTTATTTAATTAATTTTTTAGTAGGCTTCAGGTCCAGTATGGATCCCAATGCTGGGCTTAATCTCATAACCCTGAGATCAAGACTTGAGCTGAGATTAAGAGTCACTTAACTGACTCAGCTTCCCAGGCACACCTAACAAGTGTGATTATTTTCTAAACGACCAATGCATTATGTTACTAAACCATTCATGGATAAAAGTACATTCAAAGTACAAGACAGACCAATGGATTTTAAAATAATAAATAGAGGAGAATCATTTCTAGAATGGTATTGTAAGGACCTCAAAAAACTCCTTCATAAAAGCAATGAGAACACCAGCAAAAAAATTGTCAAAATAAACTTTTGGGACTCTGAAAATCAAAGGTTTGCAAGAATCTGAGGAGTATCACTTCAAGAAAAGAACTGGATATTGGTAAGAATAATGCACTTTGCTGTGCTTTAATTTGTCCTATTCCTATAACCCGTTCCCTAGCTCCAAAGTAGCCTTGAAAATCAACAGCTCTGCAACTACATTAGCTGTGAAAATGAAAAGCCTAGCAGCTCATGGAGGGTCAGAACAGGTTGGGAGCTCCCAAAGCTTCATCCCCAGAGAACAGTCACTATTTGATTTGTCTGGCAGCTTTCTAAAAAGTTTTATTCTAAGCATTTATCTTTATTTGGTAAGACTGAGAGCTTGCTCTGGGTGGATAGCCCTATCAAACTGGAACATTTATTAAAAATAATCATTAGCAATTGCTTATTTGCTATCAGTTTGGGCTAATGAGAGGTTGACCAAATCTTAAAAGGAAAAATTTGAATGAGATGTTCAAAGATGGGCTTTGAAAAGCTCTGACATATTTCTGGAGACTAGAAGGCCACACACAAGTGTAACGCTGTTTCCAGACAAAAGACCACAAAGGCCCTAATCTCTCATCTAATATCTCATTTAAGGAAATGTCTATCCAATCATATCTGACCATTAGGCTAACTGAGTAGGGACTTCAGTGGCTACACACAATCAAGACTTTAAAGTATTAGCCCAGGAAAATCACTGAAAAAACAGGAGCAACCACAACAAACAGCAACAACAAACCCGGGGGAGAGATCTCCAGGGTTAACGTATTATATAAAAGGTCTGGTTTTTAACAGAAAATTATGACACAAATAGGAAAGTTTGGTTCATATATAGGGGGAAAAAAGGCAGTCAATAGAAATTGCCCCCAAGGAAGCCTAGATGTTTGACTTACTAGGCAGAATTTAGTGATTCATCACTTACATGTAACATCCAGTGCTCAACCCAACAAGTGCCCTCCTTAATGCCCATCGCCCATGTTAGCCCATCCCCCACCCAATACCCTGTCATCAACCCTCAGTTTGTTTGCTGTATTTAAGAGTCTCTCATGGTTTGTCTCCTTCTCTGTTTTTATATTATTTTTGCTTCCCTTCTCTTATGTTCATCTGTTTTGTTTCTTAAATTCCACAGATGAGTGAAATCATATATTTCTCTTTCTCTTACTGAGTTATTTCGCTTAGCATAATATACTCTAGTTCCATCCACATTGCTGCAAATAGTAAGATTTTATTTCTTTTCCACTGAGTAATATTCCATTGCATATATATACACATTTGCTTTATCCATTCATCTGTCGATGGACATTTAGGCTCTTTCCATACTTAGGCTATTGTCAATAGCGCTGCTATAAACATTGAAGTGCATGAAGCACTTCAAATCAGCACCCCTGTATACTGGTAGTGCAATTGCTGGGTCGTAGGGTAGTTCTTATTTTAAGTTTTTCAACAACCTCCATACTGTTTTCCAGAGTGACTTCACCAGTTTACATTCTGACCAGCAGAGCAAAAGGGTTCCTCTTTCTCCTCATCCTTGCCAACATTGTTGTTGCCTGAATTGTTAATTTTAGCCATTGTAACAAGTGTGAGGAGGTATGTCAGTGTGGTTTTTTTTTGGGGGGGGAACAAATCAAAGTTTATTTGAGTTAGCTTGAATGTGGGGCAATATAGTATAAAAAGTCTTTAGTTTTTACTTTATTTTTATTTTTTAAAATATAATTTATTGTCGTTAGGTAACATGCAGTGGCTACAGCTCTTGGCTATGGAAGTAGATTCCCATGATTCATCGCTTACAGATAACACCCCGTAGTCATCCCAACAAGTGCCGTCCTCAATGCCCATCACCTATTTTCCCTTTTCTGTCCCCCCTCATCAACCATCAATTTGTTCTCTGTATTTAAGAGTCTCTTATGGTTTGCCTCTCTCTCTGTTTGTAACTATATTTTCATTGTTTTCTTTCCCCCATGGCGCTATAAACATTGGGGTACATATGCCCCTATGAATCAGCACTACTGTATCCTGTGGATAAATTCCTAATAGTAATATTGCTGGGATACACGGTAATTCTATTTTGAATTTTTTGAGGAACCTCCACACTGTTTTCCAGAGTGGCTGCACCAGTTTGCATTCCCACCAATAGTGCAAGAGGGTTCCCATTTCTCCACATCCTCACCAATATTTGTTTTTTCCTGAGTTGTTAATATTAGCCACTCTGACTGATGTGAGGTGGTATTGCAATGTGCTTTTGATTTGTAATCCCTGATGATGAGTGATGTTGAGCATCTTTTCATATGTCTGTTGGCCATCTGGATGTCATCTATGGAAAAGTGTCTATTTATGTCTTCATGAATTTACTGGTTTCATCTGCTTTTCACTGATTGCTTTTAGGATGTTGAGTTTGGGTAAGTTCTTTATAGATTTTTGGATACTAACCCTTTATCTCATATGTCATTTGAAAATATCTCCTCTCATTCCATTGGTTGCCTTTTAGATTTTTTTTTTTTTTTTTTTTTTTTTTTTTGCTGTGCAGAAGCTTTTTACTTGATGAGGTTCCAATAGTCCATTTTTGCTTTTGTTTCCCTTTGCCTCTGGTGACATGTCAAGTAAGAAGTTGCTGTGGCTGATGTCAAAGAGGTTGTTGACCGTTTTCTCCTCTAGGATTTTGATGGCTTCCTCATTTACGTTTAGGTCTTTCATTCATTTTGAATTTATTTTTGTGTATGATGTAAGAAAGTGGTACAGGTTCATTTTTTTGCATGTCACTGTCCACTTTTCCCAACACAACTTGCTGAAGAGATTGTCTTTTTTCCATTGGATATTCTTTTATGCTTTGTCAAAGATTAGTTGGCTATATGTTTGTGGGTCCATTTCTGTGTTCTTTATTCTGTTCCATTGACCTATGTGTCTGTTTTTGTGCCAGGACCATACTATCTTGATGATTACAGCTTAAAGTCCAGAATTGTGATGCCTCCAGCTTTGTTTTTCTTTTTCAGGATTGCTTTGGCTATTTGGAGTCTTTTCTGGTTTCATACAAATTTTAGGATTGTTTGTTTTAGCTCTGTGAAGAATGCTGGTGTTATTTTGATTAAGATTGCATTGAATATGTAGATTGCTTTGGGTATTATTGACATTTTAACCATATTCGTTCTTCCAATCCAGAAGTACGAATATTTTTCTATTTTTTGTGTCTTCTTCAATTTCTTTCATAAGCTTTCTATAGTTTTCAGTGTATAGATTTTTCACCTCTTTATGTTTATTCCTAGGTATGTTATGTTTCTTGGTGCAATTGTAAATGGGATCGATTCCTTGATTTCTCTTTACGTTGCTTCATTATTGGTGTATAGGAATGTGATGGATTTCTGTGCACTGATTTTATATCCTGTGACTTTGCTGAATTCATGGATCAGTTCTAGGAGTTTTCTGTGGAATCTTTTTGGTTTTCCACATAGAGTATCATGTCATCCCTTAAGAGTTAAAGTTTGACTTCCTCCTTGCTGATTTGGATGCCTTTTATTTCTTTTTGTTGTCTGACTGCTGAGGCTAGGACTTCTAATACTACGCTGAGTAACAGTGGGGAGAGTGGACATCCCTGTCGTGGTCATGACCTTAGTGGGAAAGTTCGCCTAACTGAGGATGATATCAGAGGTGAGACTTTCATATATGGCTTTTATGATCTTGAGGTATGAGCCTTCTATCCCTACTTTCTTGAATGTTTTTATCAAGAAAGGAAGCTGTATCTTGTCAAATGCTTTCTCTGCATCTATTGAGAGAGGATCATGTGGTTCTTGTCCTTTCTTTTATTGATGTGATATATCACATTGGTTGTTTTGCGGATATTGAACCAGCCCTGCATCCCAGGTATAAATTCCACTTGGTCGTGGTGAATTAATTCTTTTAATGTATGGTTGGATCCGGTTGGCTTGTATTTTGTCGAGGATTTTTGCATCCATGTTCATCAGGGAAATTGGTCTGTAGTTCTCCTTTTTAGTGGAGTCTTTGTCTCGTTTTGGAATCAAGGTAATGCTGGCTTCATAGAGTGAGTTTGAAAGTTTTCCTTCTATTTCTATTTTTTGGAACAGCTTCAAAAGAATAGGTGTTAACTCTTCTTTAAATGTTTGGTAGAATACCCCTGGAAAGCCATCTGGCCCTGGACTCTTGGTTTTTTTGAAAGATTTTTTGATTACTAATTCGAATTCTTTACTGGTTATGGATCTGTAGAAAATAGACATTTTCTGTATTTTTCTGTTTCAGTTTTGGTAGTTTATATGTTTCTTGGAATTTGTCCATTTCTTCCAGATTGCCCAATTTATTTGCATATAATTGCTCATAATAGTCTCTTATTACTGTTTTTATTTCTGCAGTGTTGGTTGTGATCTCTCCCCTTTCATTATTGATTTTATTTATTTGGGTCATTTCCTTTTTCTTTTTGATCAAACTTGCTAGGGATTTATCAATTTTGTTGATTCTTTAAAGAACCAGATCCTGGTTTCATTGTTCTGTTCTTCTGGTTTTTTTGTTTGTTTTGTTTTGTATTGTTTTTGTTTTTTTATTTCGATAGCATTGATTTCTGCTCTAATCTTCAGTATTTCCTGTACTCTGTTTTTGGGTTTTATTTGCTGTTCTTTTTCTAGCTCTTTAAGGTGTAAGGTTAGGTTGTGTATCTGAGACCTTCTTTCTTTAGGAAGGCCTAGATTGCTATATACATCCCTCTTATGACTATCTTTGCTGCATCCCAGAGGTTTTGGGCTGTGGTGGTATCATTTTTATTGGCTTTCATGTACTTCTTAATTTCCTCTTTAATTTCTTGGTTAGCCCATTCATTCTTTAGTGGGATGCTATATTTATTGTCTTTCCAAATTTTATCTTGTGGTTGATTTTGAGTTTCATAGCATTGTGGCTTGAAAATATGCATGGTATGATCTATCTAGATCTATCTTTTTGTACTTGTCTAGGGCCGATTTGTCTCCCAGTATGTGATCTATTCTGGAGAATGTTCATATGCACTCAAGAAGAATGTGCATTCTGCTGCTTTAGGATGAAGTGTTCTGAATATATCTGTTAAGTCCATCTGGTCTAGTGTATCATTCAAAGCCATTGTTTCCTTGTTGATTTTCTGTTTAGATGATCTGTCCATTGCAGTAAGTGGGGTGTTGAAGTCCCCTATTATTATGGTATTATAATCAGTGAGTTTCTGTATGTTTGTGATTAATTGATTTATATATTTGGGTGTACCACGTTGGGGGCATAGACGTTTACAATTGTTAGGTTTTTCTTGCTGGATGGACCCCTTAAGATATAATGCCCTTTATCATCACTTGTTACAGTCTTTATTTTAAAATCTAGATTGCCTGATATAAGTATGGCTACGCTGGCTTTCTTTTGGTGACCATTCACATGACAGATGGTTCTCCATCCCTTTACTTTCAATTGGAAGGTGTCTTTAGGTCTAGAATGGGTCTCTTGCAACCAGCATATAGATGGGTCTTGTTTTCTTACCCATTCTGTTACCTTTTGTTTTGTCTTTTGATTGGAGCATTTATTCCATTGACATTTAGAATGTGTGCTGAAAGATATGAATTTATTGCCATTGTGTTGCCTCTAGAGTTGGTGTTTCTGGTGATGTTCTCTGGTCCTTTCTAGTCTTTGTTGCTTTTTGTCTTTTTTGCATTGTTTTGTATTTTCTCCACTCAAAGAGTCCCCCTTAATATTTCTTGCAGGGCTAGTTTAGGAATCATGAACTCCTTTAGTTTTTGTCTGAGAAACTTTTTATCTCTGCTTTTATTTTGAATGACAACCTTGCTGGATAAAGAACTCTTGGCTGCATATTTTTCTGATTCAGCACATTGAATACATCCTGCCACTCCTTTCTGACATGCCACGTTTACTTGGATAGGTTTGCTGTGAACCTGGCATGTCTTCCCTTGTAGGTTAAGGACTTTTTTCTTCTTGCTGCTTTCACAATTCTTTCCTTGTCTGTGTATTTTGTGAATTTGACTATGATATACCTTCGTGAATGTTTGTTTTTGTTGAATCTAATGGAAGTTCTCTGTGCTTCTTGGATTTTGATGTCTGTGTCCTCCCCCAGATTAGTAAAGTTTTCTGCTATAATTTGCTCACATAAACCTTCTACTCCTTTTTCTCTCTCATCTTCTGGGACTCCTATGATTCACATCTTATTCTTGTTCAATAAGTCATTGAGTTCTCTAAATTTTGTATCATGGTATCTTGCTTTTGTTTCCCTCCTTTTTTCTGCTTCATTACTCTACATAATTTTATCTTTCATATTGCTGATTTGCTGCTTCGCTTCATCCATCCTTGCTGTGAGGCATCCATTCAAGATTGAATCTTGGTTATAGCACATTTAATTTCATCCTCACTAGATTTTATTTCTCTTATCCTCACAGAGAGGGCTTCTATGCTTTTTTCAACCCCAGCTATTATTCTTATTATCATGGTTCTAAATTCTAGTTCAGACATCTTGTTTATATCTGTGTTAATTATGCCCCTGGCTATCATTTCTTCCTGTTATTTCTTCTGGGGTAAATTCCTTCATCTTTTCATTTTGGAGGAAGAAAAAATTAATAAGGTTGAAAATAAAAATTAACAAACTAAAAACAAAAGAAAAAATCAAATAAAGGAAGCTAGATCCTAGGTGTGTTTTAATCTGCTTGTTGAAAGAAGCTTGGTGGAATAGAGAAAAAAGCAAAAGAAAAGAAAAAGGTAAAAAAAATGTAAAAGCTAGCCAAAATGCCAAAGCGAAAGAACTCTCCTCTAAAGCAACTCCAGGAAGAAGTCACAGCCACAGAACTGCTCAAAACAGGCTTAAACAACATGACTGAACAAGAATTTAGAACAATTGTCATAAAATTAATTGCTGGACTTGAAAAAAACATCAAAGAAGCTATTGATAAACAGACTAGGGACCTTCAAAAT
>CM053563.1:21971019-22054193 GCA_028646485.1 Cryptoprocta ferox
ACTGAGGGGGGAAGGGGAAGGGGAAAAGGTAAAGCAGGGTGATGGTCTTGGTGGAGGTCACTTGTGGGGAAGAGCACTGGGTGTTATATGGAAACCAACCTGACAATAAACTATAAAGTTTAAAAAAAAATGTAAAAGTTAAAAAGATTATAAAATAAAGCAAATAAAATAGAATAAAAAATTTAAAAAAGTAGAAGTAAAATTTCTCTTTCTGTATCCAAGAATGAGGAAGAAAAGAAAAAAGAAAACCTATTAAGCAAAAACAGAAGCAACGAAAATAAACAAATTAATGAATTAGCAAATAGAATGACACCTGAATGAAGTTACATCCAGTTTCCTCTATGAAGGAAACTATGAAGCCCTCTATAGTCCATACACCAAGCAGAAGGAGTGACTTGTGCTGGTCTTCTAGGGGATGTGCTTGGTGGGTCCTGTTGGGCAGGGCTTGGTGTAACAGCTCTATTCTTCATTAAGTGGTGCTACTTAGCTTATAAGGGTGGATCAGTGTGGCATGCATGTGCATGCTTGCATGAGCATTTGCGGGAGAGATGGAAATGGCTTCACCCAGCTCCCTAGTCTCTGGCATAGGCACTTCATGCTCTCAACGACCCATGATCAAGCACCCTTCCTTTGTCTCAGGCCTCCATCCACTCTCCTAGGCAGATATTTTAAATCAGCTACTATAAATGTGTTCAAAGTCTAAAGGAAACCATGTGTAAAGAACTGAAAGGAATTAGGAGATCAATGTTTCACCAAAATAGAGTATCAATAAAGAGACAGAAATCATACACAGAAAAAACAAATTCTAGGGTACAATAACTGAAATGGAAAAAATCACTAGAGAAGCTCAATAACATACTTAAACTGGTAGAAGAATCAAGAAAACTGAAGGTATATCAATTCAGATTGTCCAGTCTAAGGAAAAGAAGAAAAATGAGGAACAACAACAACAACAACAACAAAAAGAATGGAGCCTCAGTGACATATGAAGCACCACCAAAAATGCCAACAATAATAGGAATCCCAGAGGAGAGGAGAGAGAAAAAGTGGCAGAAAGAATATGAAGCAATACACATTAATCTCCATATCTGAGAGCTCAACAAATTCCAAATAGGATTAACTTGAAGAGATCCACACCAGGATATATCATAGTCAAACCTCACTGTTGAACAAACACATCATAGTCAAACTGTTGAAAGTCAAAGAATTTTAAATGCAGCAAGAGATAATCTATTACATACAAGGGATTCTCAGTACAATGAACAGAGACTTGGTTTCTCATCAGAAACCAAGGAGGCCAGAAGGCAGTAGGATGATATGTTCAAAATGTGGAAGAAAAAGACTGCTAGTAAAGATGTCTAAAGTCCAGCAAGAAATTTCCTTCAAGAAAGGGAAATTAACACATTGTGAGATAAAAACTGAGAGAATTGGTTATTAACACACCTAACAGGAATTTTTAATGGGCGTTCTTCTGGCTGAACTAAAAGGTCTACCAGAGAGTAACTCAAATCCCCAGAAATAAATAAGAAGTACCAGTAAAGGTAACTACAGGCAAATATACCAGATGGTATAAGTGCATTTTTTGGGTAAATTTTTCTTCTATTTAATCAAAAACACTATTGCATAAAACAATAATTAAAAAACCATGTTGCTGGGTACATAATGCATGAAGATGTAATTTGTATGACAACAGAAGAACAAAAGAGGGGGGAGTAAACTGAGGTATACTGGAGCAAAGTTTTTTTATGCTATTGAAATTAAGTTGGTATTAGTACGATGTAGATTGCTTCTAAGATGGAAACTAATTCTCAGAGAAACTACTAAGAAAATAAGTTAAAGAAATAGAGTATAAGAAACAAGGAAATTAAAATCCCATCTAGATGGTAACCAGATTAGAGCTGGAGTGGCTATACTACACTTTAAGACAAAATACACTTTAAGACAAAAATTGTTACTAGAGACAAAAAGACATTTTATAATGATAAAAGGAGACATATGTATAAATGTACCTAACAACACAGTTCCAAAATACATAAAGAATTGATGGGAGAAATAGATAATTCAAGAATAATGGCTGGATACTATTATAATTATTAAATACCAGATGTATAGAACAATAAGGCAGAAGATCAACAAGGAAATAGATGACAATACTATAAATCAATTAGACATAGCAGATGTGTAAAGAACACTGCACTAACCTCCAGTGGAATGCATATTCTTATCAAGCACACATAGAACATTCTCCAGGGGGTACCAAGAAGGAGACCATAAAACAAGCCTCAATAAATGTAAATTCACAAATGTATGGACATTATTCAACAGACTTCTAAATAACCAGTGGGTAATGTAACAGAGTAGGAAAAATTCATTGATATGGTTTCAAATTCCTCATTGCAAGCAACCTGTGAGTAACTGCCACTTGTTCAGTTTCAGTATAGTATCATTCTGAACAGGAGATGAACATCCCCATTTTCTATTATACATGTGTGAGAGGTTAAATTTTTTCATGGCTTTCAGCCAAAACAACAACAAAAAAATGAAAGCAAAAAAACCAGGAGAATCTTCCGTCTTCTATTATGCCACACATGAAAGAGATTTGAAAAAATTGTAAAGCAATGTCACTCAACTAATTTTTTAATTTGGAAAATATAGTTATTTTTTCACAAAATATAGGTTATGTTAATATATAATGGGTTTATTGTTATTTTTAAATGAATTGCTAGAAACATTAACAATTATTTGTTTTTAATTTCAAATAGAATAAGAGTGACAGACATAACTCAAAGAAACTCTTTGGGGTCCTTGGACCAAGAAGTTTGAGAACCACTGTGTACATAATGAGTAATAAATCTTACTGTGCCTTCCTCATTTGAAATGATATGATTGATACCTCTGCCTATAAGTCTTTTTGGTCTCTTACTCTTTATGTCATAGCATTACATGTTTTCAGAGGTTTTTTTTTTTCCCCAAGATTGTACCATTTAGTATTTGTATGAATATTCAGTATAGAATGTAGTAAAAAATGATCATACTTACACCAAGTGCCAAGATATCCGGAATAATTTTTACCCTGTGTCTCTTCTAATACAGTAGAAGTGCTAGGAGTATTGCTATATCTTTAATATCTTTTATATACCTGTATTATATTAATGCTGGTCCAAAGCAAATCTGAATTTTTGTAAATTTATAATTTGGGGAGTGCTTATTTTTATTAAGGAATTTTCAATTTAAAAGGATTAAGAATTTCTGAAATAATTCCTCTAGTTCATGTAAGTATTTATGTACACATCTTAAATTCCTTTAGGTGAATCCTAAAAAGATAATATGCCAGGAGCCCAAACTATGGGACTGTCAATCAGGAATGATGCATAACACATCTGTGAGTTTCATATTAATTTCTTCCTCACACTTCCTCTGAAATAGAGTTTTGTTATGTTATGGATTGAATGTCTGCACCCCAAATTTATACATTGAAGCCACAACTCCTAATGTGATGGTATCTGGAAGGTAATTAGGGTTAGGGAGGTTATGAGAGTGGAACCCTCAAGACACCACAGAGCTTACTCTCGCTCTCTCTCCATGTGCTCAAAACTAGAAAGGCCACATGAGCACAAAGCAAGAAGGTGACCCTTGGCAAGCCAGGAAGAGAGCCTCCATCAAAACGTGACCATTCTGGTACCCTGATCTTAGACTTCCAAGTTCCATAATGGTGAGTACATAAATTTTTATTGTATTTTTTAATGGTAGTTTGAACTGATTAATATAATAATTTTAGGCCTTTGAGTTATTCCATATATTGAGAATATTTTAGGTATTAGCTTTTCAAATTCTGAAAATAACAATATAGTTTTTAGAGTCAGACAATATGGATTCAAATGTCTCCTCTTCAATTTATTTTCTTTGTGATCTTTGGCAGGTTATTTAACTTCTCTCTGTTTCAGTTCCCTCACTTTAAATTAAGGATAATCACAGTACCTCTCTCATAGGATTATAGTGAAGACTGAGTAAATATGTGTAAAATAATTAGAACAGTGCCTAGCACACAGTAAGTACTCAATATGCACGCATTATTATTTTTTAATTTTAGTAATGAAATCTCAATTTCAATTATGCTGAACTATTGAGCGAGCAGAATTATTTTAATTACAACCAGAAACATTTATCAAATTTACCTTCTTGTTTTCTTTATTGTAGGCTTCTAAAACTACATAAATAATTTATTTGCAAAAATATCTTTGGAATAAAATTCCACTTCCAAGTATACATAATTGCTGTGTAAGACAAAGTTGGCCTACAGTAAATCCCTTTCCCAGAAGTCCAGGGCTGTAGACTGGACTTTCAAACTTTAGAGAGCACTGGAATGCCTGGAGTTACTGTTAAAATACAGACTGACTGAGTGTACCCCCAGATGTTCTTATTTCATATGTCTGGGTGAGCCCTGGGAATGTGCATTTCTTAAACTTTCCAGAGATACTGATGCTGGTTGTTTGGGGACCCCACTTATCTACTAGGACTACATTTTGTATACTTTATAAAATTTGGCAGCTTATGAGAGTAGTTAGTATAATCTAAGTTTTTGGCTAATGATTAGATTTGATTGAATACAAGAGAATAAAACCATTGATTCAGTTGGGTACACAACAAACACTGTTTGAGACACTTCTCATTACTTTCAATTGCTTGCAATGGTGCAGAATTTTTTTTTTTATATAGTGGCAATGCACCTCTAACCAATACAAATTTTGCAAAGCAGTAAAATGAGGGTTCACAGAATTGAAATTTCATAGACTTGAAAGGTAGTTAGAGAGATTCAAGTTGGGAATCATTAAGCTTTCTGAATTGTGTGATATAATCTGAAATGTTTAGATTTACTTTAAATTATTTAGCTCTTAAAAGGGATGATCTGAAATTATTTGTGTAAGTGCTTTCACATGGCCTATACTATTATGACATGAGCATACTCATTTTCCATCTGTAAGTACAAAATAGCATGACCTTTTCCTCTTAAGGGCAAACTTAAGGCTGTCTATCAGATAGGTATATAAGTGAAGTGTAGGATCTTGTTGGAATATGTGTGGGAGTAGAATTCCCTTGACAAGCAAGGAAGAAAGTAGTATACATTAGAAAATATGGATATTTCAGCATTAAATAACCTTTATTAAATTTGCAAGCAAATTTTAATTTGCAAGCGATTTAAATTGAGAGAAAGAGCAATCATTTAGATGGGAGCACTCCTATCTTGAGCAATAAGTAACAGAGTATTTCAAATGAAAGAATCTTATAGATTATACAGTGTCACAGGAGACAGTTTAAAATGATTTGGAGGGAACATCTCTGAAACAGCAAATATTTGATTGGATATTTAGGGTGCTAGCTTAAAAAGTTTAGTTAATCAGAGAAAGATGAAAGTAACTTTTACATTCTATTGTTGTTATTCTGCTCAAATTTCCGCAAACTTTTTCTCTACAGAAACAGATAGATAGTAAATATTTTAGGCTTTGTGGGCCATAAGGTCTTGCATTTCCAGTTACTTTGATATAGCATTAAAGTAGCCATAGATAATATGTAAATAAATGAGTGTGGCTGTGTCCCAATAATATTTAATTGACAAAAACAGGCAGGAAGCTGGATTTGTCCACTGGGTAGTGTTTTCTTGCCCTTGTTCTATTCAACAGAAAGAGCAATAAGGTAGAAATTATAAAATTCTAAGAAGTAGTTTGTCTGATATGGATGATCACTCTAACATAAGGTTTATGTGCCAATGATATGTTTAATGTTTAGAAATGTTTTCCATATACATGGGATAAGGAAAAGGTACTCACTATAAATGGGAATACTTATAACAATATATAAAGTAAATAATCTCTTTTAACTTCCTATTATAAGAGAATAATTATGGAGTTCTTCACCATTCATGAGTTTCTTCCTTTTAACAGTAAGACATCTAAGTTCCTGAATTGAACAGAAAAAGGCACAGGTTTTTGGTTTTTTCCCCCTGGTTTGTAAGTGGTGGAAGAAGTCTGAGTCAGGGTTTGGAATGGACCTGGTGCTGCTTTGGAGGTCCTGAGTTTCATCTGAATTTTATAGACACACTTTTGAGGATATAACCTGTAGTAAGTGGTACAGTAATCTTAGTTTTCTAAGTGTGAAGAGCTCTTGCTTAATGAAAAAAATGCATACTAGAGTTTCTATAAAATGAGCTGTTTTCTCTTTGAAATTCCTCCCCTCCCACAGAATGCAAACTGAGGTCAACAACGTTTCCCCCTACGCATTAACCCAGGATTAGCAAGAAGTGTATTCAATGTCTTTTTTTTTTCCGAGCTGCCCACTTTCTTCAAAGAAACTCTTGATTTAATTTTGCTGTGGACATTTAATTTCCTAAATAATCCAAGTTCATTCCCCTCTTTTATGCTTTTATTCCATCCATCCCTCTCCCATCCGTCCAATTTTTAACTACCTGAACTAGGTATGTTCTCCCAGTTATAAGCACTCCTAACACTGAGTACCTTACTTCTGAAGTGCTCCTCATTCTTGTAATTATTTGTATGTTCTTGGATTGTGAATTCCATGAGGTTGGGCACAATTTGGGTTTGTTCACTGCTTGTATCCCCATGTTTTATAGTGGAGCCTGGATCATGGTAAGTGTTCAACAGCTATTTTTTTAGTGACTGAACGAGTGATGTGGTTTTATAATTCAGGTCACAAGAATTTACTCTTAGTAGCCCCAGGGCCTATAGTCATGTCAACCTTAGGCGCTAAAGAAATGATGCCTTTGCATATACTATTTTCCTCTACCTGGATTGCCCTCCTTCTGCTTCTGTACCTACTAAAATCCTAGTTCTGGTTATGGTCACCATGGAAGACTCGACAGGTTATCCATTTTTACCACTCCAGGGGGTGCCACTGGCATAGATTGTGATATGAATGGTGAAATGCTGGAGTTGTGCAACATAAAGGCCCCTCCCAGCTCAAATATCTCATTCTACTAATATGCTGTACTAGTGTACTAGACTGTGATCTCTGTGAGGGCAGGGATTTTTGTCTCGTGTAGCACCTAGAACATAGCAGGAAGTGAATAAATAAATATTTATTGAATACATGAATGACCTCATCAGTCATAAAAAGTCATTGATCCTCTATGTCTTACACCTTGTCCTTGCTTCCAGTTTGGCAACTTTTTTGTGCAGAAAGATGATTATAAGTGCCTCACAATTATGACCCAGTTCCCAGTGATTCTGAATCTTCTTTTTTATACTGGAATGTGAGGGTTTTACAGAGCCCATAATAATAAGATTGAAGGCATGATGGCACATCTACACACAGGCAGATCAACTCTCCATAGAAATTTTTGGAAATTGTGCACAACCATGTTTTAATGTGGCCTGAAAGTTTCACCTCAGGGTGTGGTACAATGCAGTTAAGGTCACAAACCATGGTTTCTCAGAAGTACTGTTTTGAGATTGAAGGCTCTGGAAACTTGGATAGGAACCACAAATAAGCCTTAATGAATGACTTAATGAATATACTCAGAGGTGCCAGCCCAAACATAAGGTACACCACCAGGCATTGATGGCTTGAACTTTATGAAAGAGTGGTATCCCATGTTCTGAAGAGTTGGGGGAAGGGAGGGATTGTGTCATAAGTGTGGGTGACCAAACCTCATATTTTCAGCAATAATGTCTTGTATATTGTGATTTCATATTCTGTGTATTTTGGGGTCTCATACAGGAGCATTTTTTCTCTTGCATTCACTGCAAAGCAGAAGGATTTACCCACACTTCCTTGGATACACCTCACTTAACACAACATTTGTACAGTGATGTTTTATGTTAGGCTGAAAAAGTGGTCAAGCAATCAATCATTGAGTGTATAACCCTGGGTAAGCATTGCCAAACAATGGCCCCTGTGACAGACCTGGCCTGCATCCTGTTTTTATAAATTTTTATTGGAACACAGCTTTGCTCATTGTTTACATATCGTCTATGGCTGCTTTTACTTTAGAGCTGAGTAGTTGAGATAGAGACCATGTGACCCACAAAGCTGAAACTATTTACTCTCTGGTCTTTTACAGTTTGCCAACTTCTGACTTAGAAGATAAAGCCTCCTTCTGTCATTAGAAGCAGTCATGTTGTAATTGTCTGGTTTTGTTTTTAAATTGAAGTATAGTTAGCATACAATTTTATAGTAGTTTCAGTTTGTTTTTATTTTTAAGGCAGAAACATATTTGTGGAAAACATTTCATAAATTGATTTAATAAATTTTGGTAAGAAAAAATTAAGACATTAGCTATTCCTATGGAATGCTGAGCCCTATACCCCATCATCTAGTAAGTTCACTTTCTGTGTGAAAATCTTAGTACAAACCTCTCACATTGTCCCATCTTTCCTTTTAAATGTCATGTCTGATATTCATTTGAAAGAATTCAGAGAAGTTAAATGAAAAAATATTAGTGATCTCTCAAGTTTTCCATTCTATAAGTAAACAAGGACTATATTTGGCTCATTTTTCTTGCTCTATGATGTGTCATATTGATAAAATACTGTTTGGGTATTGTATTATACAGATTGTTTTAAAGTAACTGTCCTCTGTATGTCTGCTGAATTATAGAAAATCAGGGTTGGAATACATCTCTTTTCTTCATTAGACCATCTTTTTCAGTAGCCTAGACAAATCTTGGGGTTTTTATGTCACTGTTAAGGACCTGATTATCTAAGGATTTGTTTTAAGGTTGGGATCCTTCTTGGAGACTATAGTATATTTTACATTATTGGCTCTGGATGGTAAAACTAAACTGGAAGAACTTGTAAGACACATTATGTTAGATAAAATCAATGTTAGGTTTAATATGCAATATGAAGTTTATGATTCCAAAATGTTAGAAAAATAACTGACAGTAAGGACTTTATTTTTCTCACAGGTAATTTTTTAACTTATTCATGTTTTTTTTAATAAACACTCATGGATATTTTCCCTTATCTTCATTAGTGTTAGCCGTATTGCCTAATTTAGCTCAATATTGAATTTTTTCTATTATTTCTTATTCATTTCTTCAAGACATTAAATTCAATAAATTATTTAATTCCTTTTAAAACTGCAAGGTATTTTCCCTTTGTAAAGGACTACAAAAGGACATTAAATGCAGAAAAATTTCATTTTTTTCCTATCATTGGTACAGGAAAGATGATATTGCCACTGTCAGGTATGATAAGAAAAAAGGAAATTTAGAATTAAAGGTAGAATAATATTTTAAAAAGATATCAAAGAAATAAATCTCTTGTGATCAATAAATATTTTAAAAAGACATCAAAGAAATAAATCTCTTGTGATCAATAAATATTTGTTGTAGCAAAGGCTCGTGTCATGTTAAAGATGGGAGGGTAAAAGTACCAAGTCAGATTATTTTGCTTAAAATAAAGACAAAGAAAAACTTACTTGGTTTATACTTTCTCAGATTATTCTTACACAGAACAAATAAAAGCCTGAGAATATTTCTAATTGAAAGGATGAAAAAAATATTAAAGACACACCTTGTTCTGCTACATATATTAAAAATCTGTTTGTAGTAACAACTGAAACATCTATCTCATAATGAGGTATCTCTGAGAACATAAGTAAGGGATGTGTTCCCTTTATATCAGGACTTTGCAGAATGCATTTCTCTTGTGAATAGCTTGTAATTTATTCTGCAAATGTTCAATCTTAACAATGAATATGTGATTGTGGTTAAGAGGTAGTATGGTAAATTTATCAATGAAGGCTCATTAAAAAAAAGCAAACCGAATTTCAGGAAAAGCTTATTTATTCATACATAAATATTTATTGTGCTACTATGTGTCAGGCCACTGTGTTAGGAAGTAAGAACAGAATAATAAACAAAACCCCATCTCTCTTCTTCAAGGACTGAACACAGATAACACACCAATACAGAAGTGGTAAGTAGCAGGGTGCTAAGAAACAGCAGACGGTATATCCAATCCTGTGTCAGTGTCGAGCCCAGGAATGATTCTCAGAGGAAATACTGTCTGAAAGCTGACCTGAAGGTTGTATGAAGGAATCTAGGAGAAAGTGGAGAAGAGAAATAGCATGCAAGAGGCTGGAGATGAGACAGTATGGCAGAACATGTAGTTATGTGTGGCTGAAAGAGTTGGGAGTGGATGTGAGGAGGAATGGTAAGGAATAAGGCTGAAGAGGTAAACAAAAACTCATAGTAGGTCAAACTAGGGCAAATTAGGTTTGGACCATTTGTCAGTGACAAGGAGAAGCCACTGAAGGTCTGGATTTTAGAAAGATCACTGGGGTACCTTTTTGAAGGATGGCTCAGATAACTCCCAACAGTTAGTCACGAAAAGCAAGAACAATGATGACCTGGACTAAATGATGATGGGATAGAAGAAGGACATTTAAGGGCTGAGACCAATAATCTAGTAGATCTGGGGGTTAAGGGAAAGAAAAAAGTAACTAAGATAGGGAACATAGGAAGTGGACTGAGTTTTTGTGGGGAAACACTGAATTTCAGTTTTATCAGTCCCTGTAAGACACTCAGATATAAAGGTCTGAAGCTCAGGAGAGATGGCTAGAAAACAGGTTTGGGAGTAATCAGCATTCAAAAGACAAAAACAAACACCCCAAAACAAGACAAAACAAAACAAAAAACAAAACCCACCAAACAAATCGGGGAGAGGCTGAGATAACTGAGAGAGCAGAGTGAGAAGAGAACCTAGAGTGAGACCCTGAGAAGCACCCGCATTTCCAGGTGGGCAGAGGAAATGTCCACAAAGGAAATAGGA
Organism: Cryptoprocta ferox; assembly: GCA_028646485.1. Classification (NCBI taxonomy): domain Eukaryota; kingdom Metazoa; phylum Chordata; class Mammalia; order Carnivora; family Eupleridae; genus Cryptoprocta; species Cryptoprocta ferox. The sequence continues at coordinate 21,981,810 of CM053563.1, forward strand.
GAATGGCCAGAGAGGTGGAAGGGAAGTTAGGAAGGGTGAATATAAAGGAAGCCAAGGAAAGGGGAGTGTTCCTAGGAATGGTCAGGAGAATCAAATTCAGGTCAAATGCTAGATTACAACAGTGGGTCAAGGAAATGGAAGTAACTAATTGGGAGAGATCCAATGGTAGACAACTTAGTAAGTTTGACTGAGAAGAGAAAACAGAGATTGGGTAATAGCTGGAGAGGATGTGAGGTTCTGAAAAGTATGCATATCTGCTCTTATTTAGATAAGAGAGATTTGGGCACTCCTTAAATGCTGAAGGGAAGGCAGCAACAGAGAGGCAGAGGTTGAATACACAGCCCAGGTAGAATAAATAATGGAATGAGGTCCCTGAGAAGGATGTGGGACCCACAACATAATTAGTACATTGATTAATAAAAAGAAATAGCAAAAGAGATGGATGTGGATAAAGAGATTATATTTAGTGCTATAGAAGATAACTGAAATTGGTAAGCACAGGCCCTGTGCTATGTTCTAGGACAACTGGCAGGCAAAACAGATCCTCCCTCTTTCCTCATGAAGCTACTTAAAAGGAATATGCATGGATTCTTTTTGTATATAGAGGATTAAAGGACTATTTCCAACCCTTTGTTCAACGAGAAGAGTACTCATATGCCTGCCTATAGACTCATAATCCATAAAGTGGGAAAAGTCATCAGGGAATTACCAAGTGACAGAGAAAGAAGCTATAATCTCCACTAACACAGAATATATGTTATATTGAGAATAAAATATTTAAAAAATTAGTTTGGTATTCAAAGAGAAAAATCAGGAAATAGGAATAAAAATATTCTTTTGATTCATAGATGTTTATGGTAGCTCTCACTAAAAATATTGATATCCATATTTCATAAATTTGTGATATATATCAAAAAAGATTTACATGATAAGAAAAAAGTCATGAAGTCAAATAGACATCTAGTCTTATCTTGAAGGCAAACAGAACACCAGCATTTCTCAAAAATTTGGAACTCACTATCCTTACTAATACAGGGATGTTACAAAGGCAGGGAAATAACCATTATCATTGACAAAGAATAACAGATACACTTTTTGAGTATTTATTGCGTATTAGGCATCCTCTGTGATTTGCCTACATTAATTCTTCTAATCCTAATAAAAATCTTAGGAGGGAGTGTAGTAGGCAGAATAATGGTCCCCTAAGGATGTTTACACTCTCCAAAAACCTGTTAATAATCTTATATTGCAGAAGAGAATTTGCCGATGTGATTAAGGATTTTTTTTCCCTTAAGAATGTGGAACGCTTCATGAATTTGCATGTCGCTCTTACCCAGGAGCCATGCTAATCTTCTCTACATCACTCCAATTTTAGTATATGTGCTGCTGAAGCAAACACATGATTAAGGATCTTGAGATGAAGAGATTATCTTGGATTATCCAGATGGACCCAAGGTAATCACTACAGTCCTTATAAGTGAAAGAGGAAGGCAGGATGGGTTAGGGTCAGTGATATGAAGATGCCATATGGTTGGATTTAGAGATGAATAGAAGGTCCATGAGTCAAGGAATATAGGTGGCTTTTAGAAGTGAAAGGCAAGGGAATGGATTCTCCTTAAAGCCTCCAAAGGAATGGAGTCCTGTTCAGTGAAGTGTATTTGTGATTTTGACTTCCACAACTGTAAAAGGATACACTTGTGTTATTTGAAGCCACTAAATTTATGGTCATTTGTTACAGCAGAAATAGGAAGCTAACATAAATGAATACAATTAGTTTCCCCATTATATAGATATGGAGAATGAGGCTTAATAGGAGTTAAATAACTTCCCCAAGTGAACTGAAGACAGTTGAAGAAATTCTGATTTTACATTCTTATTTTCCCTTTGAAGCAGAAAGCTAGGTAAATGACTGAGAAATGAAGTTGGGGATGGATGTAAGAGGATATTGGAAAGGATATAAAATAGTTTTTATGAAAAATGGGAGTTTCTGGTCTAACATGTAAAAAGTCCTTATCTTAGATATACATGCAAGTATTTACAGAATATAAGATATGATGGATTTTCCTTAAACTAACCTAAGGGGAGCTGTGAATGGAATTAGTAGGTGGGGGTATATGATGATAGTGTTAGAGCTGGATGGTAGTACGCACATGAGGAATTTTATTATATTAACCTATACTTTTATAGATGTTTGAATTAAAAAAAGTTAAAAAAATTTCAAGGTAAAGAACAATAAATGACACAGAGGAAGATATATTGATAAAAGCCATGAAGTAACAAGAACAACTTTTAAAATAAAGTAACACCCACAGAGAAGCTATCAGTGGTGACTGAGAAAAAGTGAGTGGCACAGGGAGAAAGGTTGGAAGGTGAGAAGGACGGATGGCCAAGGGGCACAAAATAACTTTTAGATATATGTTTCATTATATTGGCATATATATCTCCATTTAAATATATATATTGTGCATATATATACAATACATACATCGTAACATCAAATTGAATATATTCATTAAGTATAGTTTATTGCATGTCAGTTATGCTGTAATAAAGCTATAACAAAGAAAAATAAAGCAATACTGATAAAAATGCAAGGAGAGGGGTACCTGGGTGCCTCAATCAGTTAAGCGTCGGACTCTTGACTTTAGCTCAGGTCATGATTTAATGGTTTGTGAGACTGAGCCCTGAGTTGGGCTCTGCGCTGACAGCACGAAGCCTGCTTGGGATTCTCTCTGTCCCCCACCCCCTTCCTCTGCTCTCTCAAAATAAAAACTTAAAAATAAATCTTTAAAGAAAAATTGCAAGGAGAACTTCTGGTCTGACCTGTAAAGAGCTTGGAAGTCCTGACTCCTGTCCTCACAAAAAGAACAAAAAAAAGCTGAAGAAAGTAAAAAGCAATTCTCCTTAGATTCAGAGTACTGAGGTCACAGGGCAAACTGCTACCCTGAAAACTGGAGAGAGGGGCGGATACAGAATCACAGCTTACTGGGAGCAGAGGCCTAGAAGCAGGTAACTGAAACTGGAGCTAGTACTGGTAGGACACTTAAACTGTAATGGAGAAATTGCTGGAAGCTCAATAGGAACTAGTTTGAGAATTCAAAACTCTGGGGGAGGGAGGTAAACAGTCTCAGAGGAGCCTCATGCTTGTTTTACCTCCAGAAGTCCCACCGGATTCTCAGGGGGAAGACTAGGAAACACAAAGAACTCTCATGCTTCTAGCACAGGGAGGGGAAGTAAGCATTCTGACATATGCCCAGAGCCCTTGGTTCTTAACACCTTGCCCTTAAGGAAAACTATTTTACCAGATCTTAAGTGACTTGGGTTTAACCTGGGGGAAAGGAAATGCCTAACTTTAGCCCCCTCTGGCCTTCCTGTCTTGCCAAAGGGGGAGGGGAAGCTAAGAAGCACATGTGTATGTCGCATCACAGGGACATAGGCTCATTAAACGCTGAGACCAATCATAGGACTATAGGATGCATTTTCTAACTCCTGTTCCTTACCACCACATTAACTGGACTCCTGTCTCATTACAGGATTACAGGTAAAAGAACTGCAAGCCTCAGACTCTGTTTAAGAAGTCTGGAGAAAAACACAAAGACAACAGGGAAGACAGACAGACACTGGAGAAAAATGTTGCCTCTGATAGCATAGCTACTGCAAACAGTAAACACAATTGTTAGAGTTTTCCTAGCTGGATAAACATAAAACCGCATGCTAAAGGCCCATCTACCTCAGTTCCTTTCACCCAATATATAATGTCTGGCTTTCAACAAAAAATTTCAAAGCATGCTAAAAGGCAGAAAACAAAGTTTGAATGGACAAAGCAAGCATTGGTACCAGATTCAGATATAGCAGAATGCTAGAATTAGCAGACTAGAAATTTAAAAGAACTATGATTAATATGTTAAGGGGTCTACTGGAAAAAGTAGACAACATGCAAAAACAGACTGTTAATATAAGCAGAGAGATGGAAACTCTTAAGAATCAAACAGAAATGGTAGAAATAATAGAAATGAAGAATGCCTGGACACAGCTGAACAAAGGAACAAAGCTTGAAGATCTAGAAACAGAAACTTCCAAAACTGAAATGCACAGAGAAAAACTAATGAAAAAATTGAACAGAATATCCAAGAACTGTGGGACAAAGGTGTAACATATGTTTACTGGAAGGAGAAGGAGAGAAAGGAACAGAAGAAATGTTTGAAATAACATGATAGTTTTCCAAAATTAGTGACAGATATAAAACCACAGATCCAGGAAGCTTAGAGAACATCAAACAGGAAAAATACTAAACACTTATATCTATGCATATCATATTCAATCAGCAGAAAACCAAAGACAAAGAGAAAATCCTGAAAGTAACCAGAGAAAAAGAATGGACGAAAGGATGACTAGGAATCCATATAAGACTATGATACAATTAAGAATGCTCATTTCAGGTAAAGACTATGAACTCATGGTGGTACCAATATGTAAGTCTGTTTATTTTTCTTTAGAAATGCCCAGGAGCCTAGGTCTAGGACTGAAGAAGGTAAACAGCTGGACTAACCCAGGGCTGTAATTTTGCTTGGCAGGTACAGTAGAAGGAGAGTGCTTTATGGGAGTTAAAAGTAATGGCAGGAGTAAGGTTGATGTATGGTAGCTAAACAAGGAAGGTAAAGGCAGGAGTGGGCTTATTACAGGTCAAGAGACTAATAGTCTTAAAGTTGAACAGGTATAATAATGGGAAAGAGAAGGCTGGAAATAGTCTGTAGTCAAACAGCTGAATGGATGGTATTACAATTTCAAAAGTAGGGTACCTGGGTAGCTCAGTCAGTAAGTCTCTGACTTTTGATTTTAGGTCAGATATGATCTCACACTTTGCAAGATCAAGCCCTGAGTTGGACTCTGCGCTGACAGCAGGAAGCCTGCTGAGATTATCTCTCTTCCTCCCTCTCTGCCCCTCTCCTGTTCACCTGCATACCCTCTCTCTCAAAATAAATAAATAAATAAACATTAAAAAAAGTAAAATAGTTCTGGTAGATAAGGTCTAGAGTATGGCCTGGGGTTTTCAAAATGGAAATGAAGGAATTTGGGTGGGATTGATTTCTGATTTGAATAATTCTTTCCTTTCTTCATGTTATCAAATAGGTTGCCTGTATCAGGTAGGAACATACTAGTAGCACAAGAGCCATCCACCTCATAAATTAACTCAAGTGGTAAAGAATATCACGTGGTCGGTATTTCCCTTCTTAGTCTCACACAGGGTCATATATCTGATGTAAAACTTTCTACTATGTTTAGTACAAAGCAATATGAAGAAGGTCCACTTTTTCATAAAATACAAAAGGGCATGCATTTGATACATGGAAAACTGGGGAGTATAGTGTGTATTTGTTTTAGGTTGTCATAAAATTGTGATCTGTGATATCAGTGGGGTAGGAAAATGATATATGTGAAGGCAGTTAAACAGGGTCTGAATTTCAAAGAAAATAATAAATGGATGAATGGGAGGCAGATATGTCACCTATAAAAAAGCCCAAAGGTGCTAGACTGTTGGAATAATCATTGTAAGAATAGCTTTGCAGGCTGAATTTTACTTATGTGACTTTTCTAAATGAAAGTTCTCTATACAATTAAAGTTGCTTTTATTTTAAGATAAAGAGAATGGGAACATTATTGATCTCAGAAGTATTACCTGCAGCCACCTTAATCATACAGCCTTTCCTATCCACTTTTCTGCCAGGTAAAATGAGTGGATTTCATTTCAATGTTTTAAAGTTCTTTGCTTGACCATGTAATGAATATGGTCAATGACAGGAAGAAAGAGGAATTGAATATTTCACAAACTGGGTAGACAATGCCTGAATCACCAAGTTAATCTTTACCCTCTGATTAATTACATCTACACTTTAAAATGTTTAAAAACAGGCTTTCTTTTTTAGAGCAGTTTTAGATTCACTGCAAAATTAAATAGAAAGTACAGAGAGTTCTCATACATCTTCTGCATTCCCCCTCCCCATAGTCTACTATATACATCTACACTTTTTGAAAGCAGATGGACTTGAACAGGCACTCATATACATTCATAATGGATGTGATACATTGTGCAGATGTTCTCTTCAGGACTGAGGCACTTATTCCCTGAGCTCCTCCAAGTGTTGGCTGCTGATAGCTCACAGCTGGGTTCCTACCTGGACACTGTTTTCAGCCAAAGGGAGCTGGCTCCTACTAAAAAGTGATAAGCTTTTCCTGGAGACTGCCTGCAGGCAATGGCTGATTAAGGCAGGAATACAAATGCCTGGCTTGTCTGCCTCTATTTGGGCCATTTCTGAAGGGCCAATAGCTGTTGCTTTGGAGTTGAGTCTAAATTAAATCTTTGCATGCAAATCTCCGGGTTAGGATCTGTTTCCACATGTGTCAAATATGTGAAATTTCCCAACCATACACAAAATGTTGGTCTTGCAGTGCTTAACTGGGGTAGTAAAAGTATGAGACTATAATCAGAACACCTAGCTTTGTGCTCTAGTTCCAGTACTTCATAGCTCTATGATTAGATAATTTAATTTCACTAAGCCTTAGTTTCCTCATCTTTACATGGGGCTAATTCCTTATGAAACAGGGTTACTCTGAGGACTCAAGCAGGCATACACCCACACCTACACCCCCACGCAATATAATATTCTTATTACAATACATATGAACTGGCAATTTAAAAAACTGAGCCTAATTATTTTTACACTTTGTTATTTCACTGAAACACAGGAAGTCAATATTAAGGCTATACCAAAAAATATTCTTTAATTACCTACTATATGCTTGACCTTGGGCTATGTACCAGGTATACAAAGATAAGAGGGTTCTTGACCTCAAGGGATCCCAGTCTAGTATAGAGAGGCATTCAATATAGAGACGTGAGCTCAAGTAGTATATATGCCAAAATGGCAGTAGTATGCCCTATGCCCAGAAATGATGGGAAGGTTGCTTATTTTTCCAAGATATCAGACAAGCCTTCATAAAGGAGGTGAACCTTGAGGTAAGAATCTTTTAGGCAAGGCATTTATTCTCAGGAAAGTTTTTTGAGCACTAAAGGATACTTTAATCACTTCTAAATAATAACAATTTGAATGTAACCTGTAACTATTTTGTGAGTATCTATTATGCAGAACATTTTCACTGAAAATTTTACAACTGAGATTTGTTTACTTACTGTTATCTTACGAGGACAGTCATTAGAACACAGACCACTAAGAACTGTGGAAAAATAAAGAAAAGGCTATTATTACTATATTATTACTTTAGCTTATGTTTAAAGTTAACTCTAATTTCCCCCCTAAAATCTCTGAACATGCTCTACTGAATCACAGGCAGAAACTAAGTCCTTTAGATCTGAGTAAATCAAGTTTCTATTGTTTACTTTATACTGATATTTTAAAAGCCTTTATTAAGCAGTTAAGATGCTGCTGTTTTGTGAAACATATAGGTGAGATAATTAATTATAGTTATATCATACTATACCTACTGTTGGTTCTATTTTTCAAGTATAACTTAGAACGTGACAGAAGTGCTAACTGCAAACCAATTAAAATGTATACTGAGAAAACCATTTTATATCTCAAATTAGACATTTTCCATTTATCTAGTCAAAGTTGTTGGGTCAAAGATTTCCAAGGTATCAGACAAGGGTTAAAGATTTCGTTGATAGCACCCTTGATAACTATTATGGAGAACACAACCATAAAGAATTGATGGGTCTATAACAAATACACAAAAATAATTTAATGACACATTCATTCTATAACCACCCCCCCAAAAGGTTAGAATATCTGAATATTCTTTATATAAGTAACATGAGTTTTGAAATATATTACCACCTCTTCATGCAAAGGGATAGCTCTATAAGAAAGTGGACATTACCACTTCCACCATTGCTATTCAACATAGTGTTGGAAGTCCTAGCCTTAGCAAGCAGACAACAAAAAGAAATAAAAGGCATGCAAACTGTCAAGGAGGAAGTCAAACTTTCACCCTTCACAGATGACATGATACTCTATGTGGAAAACCAAAAAGATTCCACAAAAAACTGCTAGAACTGATCCATGAATTCAGCAAAGTCACAGGATATAAAATCAAGGCACAGAAATCAGTTGCATTTCTATAGACCAATAATGAAGCAGCAGAAACAGAAATCAAGGAGTTTGTCTAATTTACAATTGCACCCAAAACCATAAAATACCTAGAAATAAACCTAACTAAAGAGGTGAAAAATCTATACACTGAAAATTATAGAAAGCTTCTGAAAGAAATTGAAGAAGACACAAAGAAATGGAAAAACATTCCATGCTCATGGACTGAAGGAACAAATACTGTTAAAATGTCGATACTACCCAAAAGCAATCTACATATTCAATGCAATCCCTATCAAAATAACACCAGCATTCTTCGCTGAGCTAGAACAAATAATTCTAAAATTTGTAGTAAACCAGAAAAGACCCCGAATAGCCAAAGCAATGTTGAAAAAGAAAACCAAAGCTGGAGGTATCACAATTCCAGACTTCAAGCTATTTTACAAAGCTGTAATCATCAAGACAGTATGGTACTGGCACAAAAACAGACATATAGATCAATGGAACAGAAAAGAGAACCCAGAAATGGACCCACAAACATGGTCAACTAATCTTTGACAAAGGAAGAAAGAATATCCAATGGTAAAAAGACAGTCTCTTTAGCAAATGGTATTTGGAAAACTGGACAGTGACATGCAGAAGAATGAACCTGCACAAATGGAGGAAAAAAGCTTCTGCAAAATGAAGGAAACAATCAACAAAACTAAAAGGCAATTTACAGAATGGGAGAAGATATTTGCAAATGACATATCAGATAAAAGGGTTAGTATCCAAAATCTATAAAGAATTTATCAAACTCGACACCTAAAAAATAATCCAGTGAAGAAATGGGCAAAAGACATGAATAGACACTTCTCCAAAGAAGACATCCAGATGACTAATAGACACATAAAAAGATGCTCAACATCACTCATCATCAGGGAAATACAAATCAAAACCATAATGAGATACCATCTCACACCTGTCAGAATGGCTAAAATTTACAACTCAGGTAACAACAGATGTTGACGAATGTGGAGAAAGAGGAACACTTTTGCACTGCTGGTGGGAATGCAAACTGGTGCAGCCAGTTTGGAAAACAGTATGGAGGTAACTCAAAATTTTAAAAATAGAACTACCCTGTGACCCAGCAATTGCACTACGAGGTGTTAAAGGATACAAAAATGCTGATTTGAAGAGGCACATGCACCCCAATGTTTATAGTATGGAGGTAACTCAAAATTTTAAAAATAGAACTACCCTGTGACCCAGCAATTGCACTACGAGGTATTAAAGGATACAAAAATGCTGATTTGAAGAGGCACATGCACCCCAATGTTTATAGCAGCACTATCGACAATAGCCAAATTATGGGAAGAGCCCAAATGTCTATCGAGTGACAATGGATAAATAAGATGTGGTGTACACACACACACACACACACACACACACACACACACACACTGGAATATTACTCGGTGATCAAAAAGAATGAAATCTTGCAATTTGCAACAAGATGGATGGAACTAGAGTGTATTATGCTAAGCAAAATAAGTCAGAAAAAGACAAATATCACATGATTTCACTCATATGTGAAATATAAGAAACAAAACAGATGAACACAGGGGAAGGAAAGCAAAAATAATATAAAAACAGAGAGGGAGACAAACCATAATAGACTCTTAAATACAGAGAGCAAACTTGAAGGTTGCTGGTGGGATGTTGGGTGGGGGGATGGGCTAAATATGTGACGGGCACCAAGGAGGGCACTTGTTGGGTTGAGCACTGGGTATTATATGTAAGTGATGAATAACTAAATTTATTCCTGAAATCATTATTACACTACGTGTTAACTAACTTGGATTTAACTTAAAAAAAAAAGAAAAAGAAAGAAAGTGGACATTATGTGTTATTAAATATTCTATATGTTGTGAATTAAAGAGAGATGGCATAAAGTTGTGCTTGCTAAATATGAATTATTTCAATACCTGTAAAGAAGTTTTAGTTCAAATATATCCATAGGAAAAAGGTATCTTACTTAGGCTAGGTATATAAAGTATATACAATGTCTATAAAATATATACGAGACACCAGAAAATGAGCATGGCATACTTCAGCACAAAGAACATACCTGTTTGTTTACTATAGTGCACTTACATGAACTACAATCTGAGGAGACTGTGAAATAAATGTTTTATATTTGCAAAAACAGTTTTCATTGTTTAAGTTTCTTTTTTTTTTTTTTTAATTTATTTTTTGAGAGACAGAGAGAGACAGCGAGAGCAGGGAAGGGTCAGAGAGAGGGGGAGACACAGAATCTAAAGCAGGCTTCAGGCTCTGAGCTGTCAGCACAGAGCTCGATGCGGGGCTCGAACCCACAAACCGTGAGATCATGACCTGAGCCGAAGCCGGACGCTTAACCGGCTGAGCCACCCAGACGCCCCTGTTTAAGTTTCTTATTGTACAGAGAATGGTTCTCGTTTATTCTCAAACTTTCCACGACCTAACTTCTCCTTTGTTCCTCTCTTCCTTCAACTCCAGGCAGATACTGGTCCTTCTTTTCTTCTTGTCAAAAAATGATTTTCATAAACTTCATTTAACCCATTATCTTGCTGAATAGTAATTATTTTCTCACAAGTATGTCTTTGAACTAATATGTAAGTTCTGCATCATTTTATCCTTATTTTCTCATGGATGAACCCAACATATTTGCTCAATAAGTACTTGTTGAAGGAGGAAAAAGATGGATTATTCAATAAATGGTTCTGGATAATTGGCTACTTGGTGGAAAATACAGATAGATTTTAACTCATAACATAAAAATTATATTTGGCAAAGACACAAATAATATAAAGGATGCTTATATTTTAATAGAAAGACAGCCCAAATAAAAAATGGGCAAATGATCTGACTAGGCATTTCTCCAAATAAGATACAGAGATATGAAAAGCTCAGGAATGGATGCTCGGCATCATTAGCAATCAGGGAAACCAAACCACAACCACAATGCAATGCATATTTGCAATATCTAAGAGGTGGATAAATAAGTGGAAATAAGTAAAATGTGGTATATATACACAGTGGAATGTTATTCAGCTTTAAGAAGAAATCCTGTCACATGTGACAACATGAATGAACACTGAAGAGATTATGCTAAGTGAAACAAGCCAGTCACAAAAGGACAAATACTGTATGATTCTATTATGTAAGGTATCTAACAGTGAAATTCACAGAAACAAAAAGCAGAGTGATGGTTAAGGGTGAGGAGAAGAGGGTAAGTTGATAAATGGGTATAGAGTTTCATACTTGCAAGATGAAAAAGTTCTGGAGATCTGTTTCACAACATGAATATACTTAGCACTACCAAACTGTACATTAAAAAAAGGCAAGATGGTAAATTTATGTTGCTTTTTTTACCAAAATAAAAAATGGTTAAGATGGTAAAAAATAAAACAAAATGAAATAAATGCCCAAGATACCATTTCACACCAATTAGGATGGGTACAATCAAAAAGTCAGATAATAACCAATGTTGCTAAGGATGTAGAGAAATAGGTCTCTCACACATTTCCAATAGGAATGTAAAATGGTCCAGCTGCTTTGGAAAACACTTGGCAATTTCTTAAAAGGATAAACATAGAGTTCCCATTTAACCTAGCAGTTCCTAAGTATATCTCAAGATATATTAGAGAAGTTAAAATATATATTCACATGCGATAGTGACATGAATGTTCACAACAGTGTTACTCGTTATTGCCCAAAGTCATCTGCTGGTGAACAGATAAACAAGATGTGGTATATTCATATAATGAAATATTATTTGGCAATTAAAAGGAATAAAGTACTGATAATGCTACAACATGTATGGATCTTAAAAACATGGTAAGTGAACAAAGTCAGTCACAAAAGACCACAGTTTATATGATTCCAATTATATGAAATGTCTGTGATAGGCAAATTTATGGACACAGAAAGTAGTGGATGCCTAGGGCTGGGGGGGGGATGGAGTGGGGACAGGGAATTGAGAGTGATTACCAAAGGGCATGGAGTTCCTTCTGTGGTAATAAACATTTCTAAAATGTATTGTGGGGATGGTTGCACAATTCTGTGAATATGCTCAAAGCCACTGAAGTGTTTCCTTCAAATGGGTGAATAGTATGGTACATGAATTATATCTCAAAGCCATTACAATATAAAAAAGATACCATAAAACGATAAAAACTAATGAAGGGGTAACCTTCCTTTTAAACATACATTACAAAGGCATACTGTTGCTCTTATACAAAGAGCTTCTAGGTATGAGTTCAAAGATGATAATCCAATAGAAAACAAAGGATATCAAGAAGCAATATCCAGAAAGAAAATGCAAATAATCAAGAGCCATAAACAAAAATACTCAACCTTACTAGTCAGGGGAAAAAATCAATTTTGTACCTAACACGCAAAAAATAAAAGACTGAGAAAAATGTCTGCAGGAAAAACAATAAAATCAAAGATAAATGACAAACTAGGAAAAATACTTGCAACACATGTCACAAAGAATTAACTTCCCTAATATACACTATGGTGCATTTATAAATAAGACAACAAAAAAGGGGAAGGAGTGTTCGTAAAAATAAAAATACAGATGGCTCTCAGACATATGAAAAGATGCTGAACTTTACTCAGTTTAAGAAAAATACAAAATAAAAGAGACAGTACTTTTCACTTGTGTGATTGGCAAAAATAAAAAATTTAATAACCCATTGGGTTGGTGAAGGTGTTAGGAAATATGCACTCCTATATACTGTAGGTGAAAGTATAAGCTGATACAATTTCTATGAAGGGACATCCTATACTATACTGTAGTATATATAATACACACACACACACACACACACACACACACACACACACATATATACTCGAGCTACTGGGAGGAATTAATCTATGGTGTTGGAAATTAAAATAGTGGTTATTTTTAGATGAAGAGGGTTAGTAACTAATAAGGTGGCATGAGGAAGCTTCTGATTACTGGTTATATGTGCTTCTTGATCATGTATAATTACATGGGTAGTACAGGTAATTTATTTTGTGAAAATTTACAGACCTGTGTACTTAGGTATACTTTTCTGTATGTATATTTCAATAATGTTTATTTAAAACATACACATGCTGTTTTATAATAATTAAAATTTTAGAAATTTATCCTACAGGATATTCTCTGTGGCATTATTTATAATAACAATGAGGTTGAAATAGCCTTGATACCTACTTTATAAGAACTCATTAAATTATGTCCTATCCACCCTATGTGATACTATTCAGTAGAAATAATGAATGAATAACTGATACTATGTTAAAATAATGAGGCAGCTCTAGATTATATTGCTGTGGTATAATCTCCAAGATAATGTTGTTAAAGTGGAGAAAGCAAAGCCTAGAACAACCATTTATGTACAACAAAAGTATGTACACATATATGCTTGTATATGCATAAAATATCTTGGTGTGATACAAAGAATTTGTCTTTGGGAACAGGAACTGGACCATTGGGAGACAGGTTAAAGGGAGACTAATTTTTCACTATATACTCTTCTGTATTTTTCCATCATTATCATGTATTACTTATTTTAAAAACCAAATTCATTCATGAAATAAAAACTTAGAGGTCTCAGATGAATATATGCTACACTGGACAGTGTTATATGCTGGTGGGAATATAAATGTGTCTTTTGGGAATGGTAATTTGGTATTATCTATTAACATGAAAAACACAGCCCCTTAACTTATCGATTTCATCCCTGGAACCACCTATGTGTCTGCTGAGAGGAAATACTGGGTAAACTGTGGAACATCCACAGTATTATGCAATGGCATGGTGTTATTAAAAGAGTGAAAAAGACCTGTACTGACTCAAAAGGGTGTTTGGTAAAAAAACAAGATGCAGGCAAACATGTTTAATAATATTCTATTTACAAATGTATGTGTTGGATGAATCTCACAGACATAATACTGAGCAAATAAGAAGCCAGATGCAAAGAGTACAATCCTGTATGCATGCTTTTATATGACTTACGGAAAAGGGAAAATGATTCTGTGGTGAGAGAGATCAGAACAGTGGTTATACTTTTGCAGGGAGTACTGACTGGGTTGGAGGACCTTCTAGGGTATGGCAAATATTTTATCTTGATCTGGGTGTGGCTAGAAGGGGGTATACCTATGTATAATTTCACCAAGCAGTAGACTTTCACCATATTTCCTCTGTAACCCCATCACTATAACCTTTCTTATCACTTCACACCTGCCTGACTGTATGCCAAGGTGGTCACCCTGGGTTTGAACTTTTCATTATGCACATCTATTTTTTTTCCTCTGAACATTGCTACAAAATCTGTCTCTTAATTCACACAATTGTGTAATCAAAGGCTCTCTTTGATGAAAAATGTAGAGTGTGATAATTTTTTGTGTCAACTTGACTAGGCCATGGGGTGCCTAGATAATTGGCCAAAAATTATTCTAGGTGTTTCTGTGAGAGTAGTTTTGGATGAGATTAACATTAAATTGGTAAAATGAGTGAAACAGATTGCTCTTCATAATGTGGATGGGCTCCATCCAATCAATTGAAGGCCTGAATAGAACAAATATCTGACCCTTTCCTAAGTAAGTCTCCCAAGAGACAGCCTATACAATAGGACATGAGGTTTTCCTGCCTGACAAACTGGGACACTGGTTCTTGCTAATTCTATAGCTGCCTGCTGGCGTTGTTACTCAAACTGGGACAGTTTACAGACTACCCATATTCCAAATTATGGAAGACTTGCCAGCTTCCATAATTGCATGAATCAATTCATTATGCTGGTGGGATAATCCCTCTCTCTCATAGTCTATTGGTTCTGTTTCTCTGGAGAACAGTGATTAATATAGTAAGTTCCTGCAGTTATTGGATCACTAACAATATTCTCTTTGCCATATATGACCATTCATCAATGGATACCATCAATATTCTCCCTTATTGATCTGTACACCATGCAGGAAGGTGAGTTAATTTCTACTTCTCACTTTCTGATCATGGCTTTCCACCTGGAATGTTGTGCTATTTCCCATTTTGGTCATTCCATTCCATCTTTCTGGAATTAGGTTCTTACCTATCATCTTCACAGAAGCCTTCTTTGATATTAATAATCTTATAGCACATACAATTTGAGTATAAAGCACTTTTCACTGTTTTTTAGCTGTATTACATGCAAACATCCTCCTCTTTCAAGTAACAAATTCTTGTTAACAATAAATGCTTGTTATGTAAATGGATAGTTTTTCCACTGGAAAAAAAACCAAAAAAACAAACCAACTAAGTAGTAGTTAAAAGCCAAGACAATAATGTGCCATGTGGGCGAACATACTGTGTATGGTGACTGGAAGTGCTAATAAACAGATCTATTATCAAAACCCCTTACATGTGTACACACACACACACACTCATTGTGTAAGAGCCTTGAGATATAATTCATACACCATAGCATTCACCCATTTACAGTGTCCTATTCAGTGGTCTTTGGTATATTCCCAGAGTTGTGTGACCACCACCATAATCACTTTTCATCACTTCTAAAAAGAAACCCTGAACCCTTTAGTGATCATGACCTAGTTCTATTTCCACTTCCAGCCCAAAGCAACCACTAATCTACTAATCATCCACTGTCTACATACTTTTCTGAATATTTTGAGTACATTATAAAAAAAAATTAAAAATGTAGACAAGAAGAAGAAAATAAAAATGAACTGTGATCCACCATCCAGATATTGTTATCGATTTGTTACTGTTACAGGCTGAGTGTGTCCCCCACAAAGTTCATATGTTAAAGTTCTAACCTCTGTTGCTGCCATATTTGGAGGTGGGGCTTCTGAGGAAAAATTAAGGTTAAATGAAGTCATAGGGTGCAGTACTGATCTGATGGGATTAGTGTCCTTATAAGAAGAGACATGAAAGAATTTGCTCTCTCACTGCACGTGAACAATGGAGGTCATGTGAGCACACAAGGAGATGGAAGCCACCTACAAATGAAGAGAAGAGGCCTCAGAGTGAAACTGACTTTGCTGGCACCTTGATCTTGGAATTCCCGGCCTCTAGAACTGTGAGAAGCAAATGTGTCTTGCTCAAGCTGCCCAGCCTGTGTACGGTATGGGTACGTATGGTATGCCATAACGGTACTTTGTTATGGTAGCCCGAGAAGACTAGTATACATACTTAAAAAATGTACATATATGAAATCATGCTACACATAATTTTGTAATCTTCTTTTCGGTTAATATAATATAAACTTTTCCCATGATATTAAATATGTTTCTACCACCACACAACTGTATGGTATACCACTGTAGTATGGATAGATATATGCATAAAAATATAACCCATTTTCATCAGGACATTTAGGTTCTCCTCCACTCTATAATCCAACTTTTTTCCTCTTAAAAACACCACTGGGAAGATCATGTTTACAGACACGGGGCATTATACACAAACCTTTGGCACATTTCTGATAATTTTCTTGGGACAGTTGTATAGAATTAAAATTATTTCTGGGTTTAATCTTAAAGCTTTTGGAGTATATACTGAAATTATCCTTCATAAAGGTTATCAAGCATCTTTTGGTAAACATTCACTGATCTTCTGGTAAGTGCCAAACTCTGAACAGAAATTTGCTTTCATATATGCTCTTTCTTTATCCTCACAGCAAGATTGTGAGATAAATTTAGTTGCCCCCCACCACCTTCTTTTTCAGGAAAGGAAACTGAAACTCGGGCCAGTATATCACTCAAGGTCACGAAACGAATAGAGCTCTTATGAAAGAACATGTGGCCACTAGACACTAACTCATTTAAAAAATACATTATCCTACTTTTATGGGAGATGGAAAAATTGATGAATCAGTGGATTATTTTATTTTCTGTACAAGATAAATTGTCTGTGTCTTGTTTAGCACAGTTGACAGTATTTACTCAAAATTATATAATAGTCTCTTTCATTTTGTATATAGCAAGCTAAAAATTGGTTTCATCTGTTTTTGTTTCTTTACAAGACTTCGTCTGTCAAATTTGAAGTTTCATATTATAGCAATAGGATCAAAATAAGATTTAAATGTATCATACCTATACACATATCATACATGTATGTCATACATACTATATATATATATATATATGCATATATACAAATACGCATTTCCTTGTTTTCTATAAGTATAGTTACGAGAAGAAATGGTAACGATCCTTGAGCCTATTTAATATTCTGGTTGATAATAATGTTTAATTAGGAATTTAGAAGTCCTAAATACTATTATAAAAGTTAACCTTTTCTTAGCCTGAAATAATTATTTCATCTACAGAACAGCCTGACCATTTCCAGTGACATCTACATGGTTACTGGAGGAGGGAAGACAGACTTAGTTAGAGTGTATGGTTTTTGGGCTTTACTACCTCTCTATGTTTGACATGAGGCAGTAAAAAAAATGCCTTTCGCTACTTTCAGCAATTACACTGCTTTCTCAAAGAATATTATAGAAGAGTGGAATTTTACTTTTGGCTTTGTCTTTATCACTAAATCCCTCTGTTTTCCCTTTAGGTTTCCCATCAGAAAGAGACACACCTATTCACATATACACTTCTAGCTTCTTCCTCTCTTGAGTTAATAAAATATAAAGTCATGATTTCATGGTTCTCCTGAGTTTGAGCCCTGCATTGGGATTACTGCTGTCAGCACAGAGCCCTCTTCAGATTCTCTGTGCCCCCCTCTCTGCCCCTCCCCTGCTCACGCATTCTCTCTCAAAAATAAATAAAGCATCAAAAAAAAGTCTGAAAGGTGTTAGGTTTCTTCAAATGTATAGGCTACATTAGGAAAATTTTTATTTCTCTACATTTTTCTGTATATTTATGTGACAGGCTCATCAATACAGTTTAAATCATAGCTTTTTAAAATTACATACAACTTCTTCAAATAGAAAAGAAGAAATGTATTAAATGCTGCTGAGAAACACAATATAGTCTATATTTTATATACGTGTTAGTAGTTCATCTTGTTATTTAGAAAGATTTTTTTGGTTAGCTTCTGTTTATAACAGATTATACTAAGTTTACAGGTCATGAGGATTCATCAAGAATAAATCCCAAAGTGACTATCTAATACCAATGTTGGCTAAAGTCCATAAGCTCCTTTCAGGTATCCTATTCATACAGTATAGGAAATTTCATCAGTGTGTGAGTCAGCACAAAGTGTGGGCATGGGAAAATAACTTCACTTCCCTCTGTTTTATGGTTTTAGAAAAATCTTTAAAATAATATGGTTGGATAAAATGTAAGATTTATAAAAACTCCCAAATCCTATGATTCCAAACTGGTTTCTTTTTTTTTTTTTTTAAATTTTTCCTTTATTTTTGAGAGACAGAGTGAGACAGAGCATGAGCGGGGGAGGGACAGAGAGAGGAGAGACAATGTGGAGCAAGCTCCAGGGTCCAGGCTCTGAAATGTCAGCACAGAGCCAGACGTGGGGCTCCAGCCCATGAACTGTGAGATCATGACCTGAGCCGAAGTCGAATTCTCAACTGACTGAGTCACCCAAGCGCCCCCCCAAACTATCTTGCCGGTAGATAGCTTGTGCCCCAGCACAGAAGGAAGTGGTCTGGTTTTAAAGAGTGCTTTGTGTAAGTTTGCTCACATATGTCAGAAATGCAGAGCAGAAGCAAGAGTTATAACTTATTTTGTAAGCTAATTTTTTGCTTCCTCTTACCATAATAGACACAATCATATTATTTAAAAAAGTTTTATGGTCTCAAGTATTTTCATTAAAAGTGATCATATAGAGGTACTATTATAGGAGATAATAAAACACTTGGCAGAGAGTCTAGCACATGATAAACAACAAACATTAGGTACGGTGGATTCTATAATTCTGGATTTCAGTATTTAAAAGTATCAGTTTTCGACTGGAAGAGCAAATATTGTTAAAATTTCAATACTACCCAAAGCAATCTACATATTCAATGCAATCCCTATCAAAATAACACCAGCATTCTTCACAGAGCTAGAACAAACAATTCTAAAATTTGTATGGAATCAAAAAAGACCCTAAATAGGCAAAGCAATCCTGAAAAAGAAAACAAAACTGGAGGCTTCACAATCCCGGACTTCAAGATGTATTACAAAGCTGTAATCATAAAGACAGTATGGTACTGGCACAAAAACAGACATAGAGACTAATGGAATAGAACAGAGAACCCAGAAATGGACCCCACAATGGGTGGCCAGCTATCTTTGACAAAGCAAGGAAAGACTATCCAATGGAGTAAAGACAGTCTCTTCAGCAAATGGTGTTGAGAAAACTAGACAGCGACATGTTGGAAAATGAATCTGCATGACTTCTTACACCATACACAAAAATAAACTCAAAATGGATGAAAGACCTAAATGTAAGACAGGAAGCCATCAAAATCCTAGAAGAGAAAGCAGGCAACAACCTCTTTGACTTTGGCCACAGCAACTTCTTACTCAACACGTCTCTGCAGGCAAGGGAAACAAAAGCAAAAAATGAACTACTGGGACCTCATCAAGATAAAAATCTTCTGCACAGTGAAGGAAACAATCAGCAAAACTAAAAGGTAACCAACGGAATGGGAGAAGATATTTGCAAATGACATCAGATAAAGTGTTAGTATCCAAAATCCATAAAGTACTTATCAAACTCAATACCCCAAAAACAAATAATCCAGTGAAAAAATAGGCAAAAGACATGAAAAGACACTTCTCCAAAGAAGACATCCAGATGGCTAACAGAAACATGAAAAAATGTTCAACATCACTCATCATCAGGGAAATACAAATTAAAACCACAAGGAGATACCGCCTCACACCTGTCAGAATGGCTAAAATTAACAATGCAGGCAACAACAGATATTGGTGAAGATGTGGAGAAAGGAGATCTCTTCTGCACTGCTGTTGGGAATGCAAACTGGTACAGCCACTCTGGAAAACAGTATGGAGGTTCCTCGGAAAGTTAAAAATAGAACTACCCTATGACCCAGCTATTGCACTACTAGTTATTTATCCAAGGGATACAGGTGTGTTGTTTTGAAGGCGCACATGCACCCCACAGTTTACAGCAGTGCTATAGACAATAGCCAAAGTATGGAAAGAGCCCAAATGGCCATCAATGGATGAATGGATAAAGAAGATGTGTTATATATATACAATGGAGTATTACTCATCAATCAAAAAGAATGAAATCTTGCCATTTGCAACAACGTGGATGGAAGTAGAGTGTATTATGCTAAGTGAAATTAGTCAGGGAAGGACAGATTTCATATGAATTGACTCATGAGGAATTTAAGATACAAAACAGATGAACATAAGGGAAGGGAAGAAAAAATAATAGAAAAACAAGGAGGGGGACAAAACATAAGAGACTCTTAAATGCAGAGAACAAACAGGGTTGCTGGAGGGGTTGTGGGTGGGGGATGGGTAAGGGGCATTAAAGAGGGCACTTGTTGGGATGAGCACTGGGTGTTATATATAGGGAATGAATCACCAGAATCTACTTCTGAAATCATGATTGCACTATATGCTAACTAACTTGGATGTAAATAAATAAATAAATACAATTAAAAAAACAAAAGTGTCAGTTTTCACTGCCACAGCTTCTTTTGATATGCTTGAAACTTTGGGAACCACCAAAAGCAAGCTGAGAATGCTCAGTGCTGATAGTATTTATCTAATAAGTGGCAAAGGGCATAGATTTAAAAAATTTTTTTAATGTTTATTTGTTTTTGAGAGAGAGAGAGAGAGAGAGAGCAAGCATGAACAGAGGAGGGGCAGAGAGAGACACACACACAGAATCCGAAGCAGGCTCCAGGCTCTGAGCTGTTAGCACAGAGCCAGACTCAGGGCTCGAACTGATGGAATGCAAGATCATGACCTGAGCCAAAGTCGGTCACTTAACCAACTGAGTAACCCAGGCGCCCCAGGGGATAGCTTTTTAAAAATACTTCTACAGATTTTCCAAATGTTTTATAATAGGCTGCCTTATTTTGTAATCAGAAAACAAAACAAGTGTTAAACCAAAACTTTACCAATATAAAAAGGAACAATGCTTTAAAATTCTCTTGCATAATCAAAAAAGTAAAAGAGTAGAATCTGATGGCGTTTTTACAAATGTCACCCTGAAATTATAATTTTAAGGCTCTATAATGTCAAGCTTAAGACGAAGTAAAAAGTACCAGTAGTCTATTAAATCATTGCAAGAACGTAATTTCCTCAGTGACATCAGAATAAAAATTCCATCCTTTATGCTTTTAGTCAGAAAAAAAAACAACAACCCCAAAACCCGGTCCTGAATGCTCCAAGGCAGAATTTATTACTATTACAGCAAAAGCTCACTTCCTAGAAGTGAGACAGTTATATTTTTTATATAAAAGCATATGGTTTTAAGTGAAGTAAAACATTTATCTTAAGCAGCTGTAACAACAACTGGGAAGATGTGCTAAAATAAAGAGCCCATATGGAAAATGAAATTACTGGTATACAATTCCAGCCTTCTACTATTTGTGTTTTTCACCACTGTGAGCTTTTTGAAGGCAAGGACTGGTTTTGTTTGTTTGTTTTTTAAGTTTATTTATTTATTTTGAGAGGGGGGAGGGGCAGCACAGAGGAAGAAAGAGAATTACAAGCAGAGCTTGAACTCACAAACTGTGGGATCATGACATGAGCAGAAATCAAGAGTTGGTTGCTTAACCAACTGAACCACATAGGTGCCCCCTGTTTGCTGGTTTTTAAGCGTCTCTCTCTGTTTTTTATTTTAGGTGTCAGCGAATGTTTTCCTACTAACTAGCTGATCTTGGCTAACCACGGTCTAATTTTCAGAAGTTTAAGAATTTTATCAATTTCATAAACTTTTGTAAATTATTAGTATGTATTTGTGACCATATTGCAAAATCCTATTTAGATTTATTGTAACATTTTATAATACCATTTTAAATAAACTGTTTTGAAAAGTAATTTCAAATCCCCCTAGACATTTAAAACTATAGTTGTTTTAGAAAGATTAATGGAATATAGAGGACAGTCTATTCACAGAATTACATGAAAACTTGTAATTAAAATACTTAATGAGCTATTTGAAGTACTGGTTATTAGTAGATTAAATTAGTTTAAAACATACTAATGGGATGTACAACTCGTTAAGTTTTCTTTTAAATGACAATGCTTAGGATCTTTTTTTTAAAAGATTTTTTTATTTTTAAGTAATTTCTACATTCAACATGGGACTCAACCTCACAACCCTGAGATCAAGAGTTGCATGCTCTATGGACTGAGCCGGCCAAGCACTCTGACAATGGTTAGGATCTTAAGATTTCATGTTAAAACATATTATATGTTACAGGTCATGTATTCTTAAAGTATATTTAAGAATGTATATTTAAAGAATGTATATTCAAAGTATAGCTTAGTGATGCTAGTGATAGGACAGCGAAAGTATAGCTTATTTAAAGTTTATGCTAGCTACTTCACACAAATGTCAAAACCAAAAAGCAGCAATAATCACGCATAAATACTGTTAACACTAAACCACTGTGCGGGCTGGGAGAAGGATGAGTAGCATAAAGTCAAAGCTATAAAGGTCAATACTGTATAATGGTTTTAGTAGCATTTGAAATGAAAAATCCTTGTCTGGATTATAGACGACTCCTCATATTTATTCTCTGAAAATGTCTTTCATTTTTGTTTCTTTAAGACACGTGAATACAAAGCAAATATCATAATCAAATATCATGTGTGAAATAAAGGCTCCTCTCCCAGCTATTCCTGTCATTTAGACATTATTTTAGACACTTTGTGGAAACTATTTTATGTCTGTTGATTACCTCTCATTTTTAATTAAAAAATCATAACTTCATTGTAAAGAACTTGGATACAGAAACTTATAAAGTAAGTGAATAATCTTTCAAGTAATTTTTATTTTATTTTTATATTTTATTAAAAAATATTTTTAAACATTTATTTATTTTAGAGAGACAGAGAGAGACAGAGTGCAAGCAGAGGAGGGGCAGAGAGAGAGAGGGAGATACAGAATCCGAAGCAGGCTCCAGGCTCTGAGCTGTCAGCACAGAGACTGATGCGGGGCTCAAAGCCATAAACTGCGAGATCCTGACCTGAGCCAAAGTCAGATGCTTAACTGACTGAGGCACCCAGGTGCCCCTCTTTCAAGTAATTTTGATCTTGTTCTCTATATGTGTAAACAGATATTAAATGTGGTAGGCATATGTTTTATACATGTATAACTTTTTATACACATAAGTATAATTTTATACACATAAAATTGTTAAAATTTATGCTAAATTCAGGAGAGGTCTGACCTTTAAAAACATATTTGGTTCTATGTAAATATGTCTGAAAAACTTTTAATAAATAATTTAATATGCAAAACATACTTTTACCTTCCTTAATTTCCTAAACATCATTACAATGATTAAAGAAGTCTGAAAATAAAAGTGTGCAGTGATCAACGGCAGCTATTTTGAGGAATTTCTAAAGGGTATTAAATAGGTAAATAATATTGAGAAAATAGCCAATTAATGCTGACCAGGTCAGAGAGTCAATGGGGCAATAGAGAATGGACTCCTTAGCAGACCAGTGACAGATCTTGACTCAGAGCTGTGACAACTGAGGACAAAGACAGTCATGATGGAGCAGGGGTAGCCAGGAGGAGATAAAGGACCTCTGGAACTGCGCCCAGGCTCACACAGGGAATAGGTGTCTCTGTCACTTGGAGGTTCTTACTAGCTAATAAAAGTGAGGGATTTGCTGGTACTCCTAGACAGTGTTCTAAATAATTTTAGAGTGTTGTCAAAAAACCAAACCTCTGAATCCACTTGGTGAATTAACACAAAAAGCCTCAGCAAAGCAGCTGTGCCTCCCTGTAACTCCCCTTCTTTTCTTCCTACCGGAAAGCACATATCTGTTCAGACTCAAAGAATCTGATGATCTCCCAGATTGAGGACAGAGAGTGAGTCAGAGACTCTTGTAGTGTTCCTTGCTAGTGATTCTCACAGAGGTGGGTGCAGTTCACCACCAAGGCATGGGGAGAGGAAAAAGGGAGTAGTGGCAATCATCTGGTGGGCAGAATTGTATGTGACACATGTGCTTTTCCTACCATATTACCTACCAACACTAATTCTTTTTAGAAAATATAGGCAGAGGCATGGAAAAGTTCTCAGACTAATGAAGAAAAACAACAGCTTAAGAGAAGGAAAGCCAAAGTGAGCAATCATATAAATGATCATATAAATCATATAAATGATCCCTACCTAAACAAGGAAAAGGAGAGAATTCAAAACTTACCATACTATTTTTAAGAAGTAAACAGAGCAATGTTTATAAAATTCTACATTAGCAAAATTAGTGTTGATATGTAAGAGCAGGAGAAAAATATCATAAGACATATCAGTACTCAGAAAATATATTAACCTATGTACAACTTTCTGAAAATCACTCGAGGAAGTACTCTACCAAAAGAGATAGGAATTCGAAAAAAGTAAGGGAAAGAGGCAGCATGTAAGTAAAATGGTCGCAATAAATCTGGTAAAACTTGTTAAGTTTAAATAATCATTGATAACATGGTTTTGAATTATTAAGAAAGAATTTGCAAAATAGAAGGCACAAAAGGTAAAACTGAATTAATCACCAGAAAAACACTTCCATATTATTTCAACAGAATCTTGAAACAGGCAGGGAGGTAAAACCTTTCTAAATATCTCATCTCATTTGGGAAGTAAAAGGTAAACATACCGTTACAATTATAAAAGTGCTAGGGAACCAGGGTCATATATTTGTTAGAATCTAGAGTTAAGTCCTGGTGGAACTGAATTAGGATGCAGAATCTTCCAGTGTAGCTGACAAGAGTAAGAGGAAAAAGAGCTAGGAATCAGTTCAGATTCAAGGGAGTTTTACCTTTCTCTCACCAATTTCCTGAATTTCCTTAACTGAAAAACAGTGACTTTTAGCACAGGCTAGTTTGAACATTAGAGTAACAGTATAATTTTAAAGCAAAATCAATGGTGGACATTGTAGATGGCTTTGAAAGAGTAATTACATACTAGTAACTGTCTGACTTAAGGCAAACAACTAATAATCAAAGGAAGAGTGGAAAGGGCATTTCAAAACAACCAGAAGGTTATTTTTCCCAAAAGACTGCTTCAAATTGGCATCTAATTTCCCATGACCTTTTGTAAAGTATGTTATTAATATTTACGTTAATATCTTTAATGCAAAGTTACCCTGTTTTCTAAAACTAAAACCTCCTGCACCAAATTGGCTTTGGGTCTGAGCTTGGAGATATGTGGAGAAAACTTTCTCCAGGATACTGTTAATTAGATGCCAGTGCTATCCAGTGGTCCCCCCTTCCTGACTCAGGCTAGGAATTCCCAGGCCACAGATTCTCAAGGGATTCTTAGGTTTTTAAACTTTTTACATGAAATGTTTCAAATTATACAGAATTAGAAATATACAAAGGACCCCACTTACACTTCACACAACTTCAGTTGTCAACAACACATGGCCAATCTTGTTAAATTTACACTCCATTTCCTACTTACCTGGATTACTTTAAAGAAACACTCCAAACATGTCATTTCATTTTCATGTAGTTTGTTGTTTCATTATTTAATTGTTTAAATGAGTTCACTCTTTCCTGAGCAGGACCATTATGTATTCATGTGTTCTGTTACTGTAGTTATAATTTGTGGTCTACTCTAAAGATAAAAACTACAGTAATTTCATCACACCTAATTGTTTTGTTATTCAACAGGTATTTCTCAACGGCCTGCTATATACCAGACATTAGGATCAATAGAAGTAAACTATGCACATTTGGCTTCATACAGAGTAAATATTCTGATAACTAGATTGACTCAAAAAGAAGTGTGTGTTCCTTTAAGAGGAAGTGAGCTTTACTGCAAGGCATTCACCCAGAAGCTGGCTAAGATACTGCATTAGGGTGGACTTGGGCAAGATGACTTCTGAGGCCTTTCCCATCTCTAAGATTCCCTGATCATTCTGTAATTTTAAAAAATGTAAATGAACAAATAGGTAGGAAGGACTGAAGATCCTAAATTATATGTATGGATATTCCACATGGACAATTTCCAAATGATCAATATAAAAAAATGTGAGACCGGCTTCTTTCTGCTTCATATGTGAAACTGCCTTCTTTCTTTAGCATTATTATTATTATTATTATTACTATTATTATTATTGTAAGTGGGTATCTGAATCCCTTATCACTGTAGGAAAATCTTATGCTCTGATTTAACTTTATTTCACTGACAACCTCTGCTCTAGGAAAGAGTCCACAGGTGTCAGCATGGGAAGTGACACATGCCCTCACACTAACTCACAGATTTGTGAGTATAGTATGAAAACTCAATCATATTTTTTCAAAAGCACAAATAAGTAATTTTTAGTATAAAAAGTAGTTTTAAGGCTTGAATAAAAATAACCTGCCGAGTGCAAGGGTGAACTTGATTTGTCCTAACTGTATACAAATTAATACCCCTTTAACTGGAATTTTTCCTTACTACTCAATGAGTAACATCTATTCTAGAAAGCATTAACTTTCAATCCATACAGACAGACACATAAATACTTCAAAAATTCAGATGAACTAAGCAATAAATTTATGTTTTTTGGAAGCTTTAAACTTGAGAAAAATAGTTTCTTCAAAGCACACTGGCAAAACTCAAATCAAGGACACAAATCCTATAGCTATCTCATTACACAGAAAAAAAATACCTTGAAAGAGAATTATTACTGTGAGTTTCAATATAAATTTTTGAAACAAATAACATTTATTCTAGGTTGGAATAAAAAGGTTATTTTCACAGCATCCCATTAAGGTCATGAGAGAGAACCTCTCTTTTACTCACTGCGTGATATTCTTTCTGCACATTTTGATTTATAAGTATTTCTAGTCACAGAGAATCCTAAAAGATAGGTACATGTGAGAACTTAAGGCAGAGTAACTAGTTCACTAAGGTTAAATCTTCTCTTTTCAAGAAATAAACTACTGACTAGCTATAGCTCTAACATCAGAGAACAAGTAAAGGTTCTTTACTTCAGCAAAAATGAATTGGAGTTTAATTTTTTGGTAGAATGCTTCCTAGAGACAGAACACAGACCTGAGGCATCAAGTGTTGCTTGGGTACTGGGGGAATACTTCTATTTTATTAAAAAAATTTTTTTTCACGTTTATTTATTTTTGAGAGGGAGAGAAAGAGAGAAAGAGTGTGAGCGGTAGAGAGGCAGAGAGAGAGGGAGACACAGAATCTGAAGCCGCTCCAGGCTCTGAGCTGTCAGCACAGAGCCCAACGAGGGGCTCAAACCCACAAGCCGTGAGATTATGACCTGAGCCAAAGTTGGACACTTAAACAACTGAGTCACCCAGATGCCCCAAGAGGGAATACTTTTAAATTAAGATAGCCAGGGATGCCTGGGTGGCTCAAGTTGGTAAAATGCCTTGGTAACAAACTCTTGGTTTTGGCTCAGGTAATGATCTCACGGTTCATGAGTTCAAGCCCTGCATCGGGCTCTGCCTTGACAGTTTGGAGCCTATTTGGGATTCTCTCTCTCATCCTCCTTCTGCCCCTCCCCCATTCGCACTTTCTCTCTTTCAAAAAAAATTTTTTAAAAAAATAAATTAAGATAGCCAATCCATGTCTTGAAAAGTAGCTGGCCAATTATTTAACATAAATTTCCTAAATGCCTCCTATATGCCAGGCCCTATGTTAGGCACTGGGGAGTCAAAGACAAATAAGACAAAGATACTATTTTCAAGTTGTTTTGACTACCACAGTATAGTATGAGAAAAAGATGCTAAGCAAGTGACTTAAATAAATCTAGATTTCAGAGTGCTTCTCAAATAGCCTGGAATAGATGGAGTTGGGGGTGGAGAGAAGATTATGTTATATTAAAATAAGTGGGGACTAGGAGTGTGCTATCATTGACAAATGATGATTCTAGTGATCCAAGGGCACAGACTTAAAATGAGATGTATGCTTTTGTTGAATCTCCCCTTGGCAACCAGGGTTTGCATTAGTCAATGGCTACTAGACTTAGTTATTTATCTGTAGGGGATCAAATTCTAAACTTACTTTAACAGTGCTTGTTTCAATTTATTTAATTGAAAACCAGTTATTCTAATTACATATACATTTAGTGTCAGCAAAAATTTTAAGGATTATCTTTTTATCTAGAAGATTAAAGTTGAAGGAAAACGGCGAGAAAAAAATACTTTAAACTAAAGTTAATAACATGACAATATACAGCATAATTTAATTTATTTTAGCTTTAAGATAGCCAAATAATACTCCCTTCAAAATGGTAAATGTGAGCATACAATCGCATGGATAAAAAGTATAAAAATGGGTAGACTCATAATATCCATATTCAGAGACTGCAGTAGTAGTGAAGATGGAGTCACTCTTAGTTCATTCAAATAAGAATGAATTTGCTGATTAGAAAGGAAAATTATATTTTCTTTCATTTTCACTTCTCAAAATAAATTTCCCAATATTCATTCATTATTCTGTTGCTTTTCTGTGTTCAGCTACTTATGCCCATTTCAAAACTGTAATAAATATTTATATGAAGTATGTGTCACTTCATTAACAAATGAATGCTCTTGATGGCTATCTTAGCATCGACTATAATAGTAACACAAAAACAGTGCCTTCCAATAGCAATTCATGATAAAACTCTCAGCAAACTAGAAATAGGGTAAACTTTCTTAAAGCAATACAGAGAATCTACAAAAACCAATAGCTAATAACATTATACTTAATAGTAAAAAAAGGAATGCTTTCCCCCAAGATCAGAAACAAGGCAATGATGTCCACTCCCACCAATCTTTTCAACATAGTAATGGAAATTTTAGTTACAGAAAGAAAAAAAAAAAGGCATAGATTGGAAAGAAGAAATAGAACTGTCTCTCTCTGGGATGCCTGGATGGCTCATTTGGTTAAGCATCTGACTTTGGCTCATGTCATGATCTCACGGTTGGTGAGTTTGAGCCCTGTGTTGGGCCCTATGCCGACAGCTCAGAGCCTGGAGCCTGCTTCGATTCTGTCTCCCTTTCCCTGCTTGTACTCTCTCTCTCTCTCTCTCTCTCTCTCTCTCTCTCTCTCTCTCTCAAAAATTAAACACTAAAAAAACAAACCTTTCTCTCTTTGTAGATAACATAATTGTCTACGTAGAAAATCCTATCGAATCTTAAAAAAACCTCCTAGAATCAATAAATAAGTTGAGAAAGCTTGAAGTATACAAGATTAACACACAAAAATCAATTGTATTTCTATTTACTAAAAATAAACATGTGGAAACCAAACTTAAAAACACAACATTTATAATCTCCTCAAAAAATACTTAGGCATACAATAACAAAATATGTACAAGATCTCTTTGGTGAACATGGGTGTCAGCTGGAGGAGATGGTTAGCATGGTTGGAAATAGGTAACAATGAACAAATAAATAAATATATTGAAGAAAGTGGGAGCCGAGTTTCTCTGCTAGAGAAGATATCTATAGACAGAAAAGATAAGAAGGAATTCTTGACATGCTGTGTTGTATTAGAAATGGAAGTAATAGCATAAGTTCATGGTTTTATAGTAAGTGAAGGTGATGTATATACATACAGTTATGTGTATGTATATATGTATATGTATATATTTGTGTTGTGTATATAAAGCCATATCTGTATTTCCTGCTCTGTCCATTGAGAGAAACTAGAAGAAATGACAACTCATAAACACTGAAAATTTAGAACATGGTTTTTAAATACCATCTTCTACAAAAGGAAACAAGGCTCCTTGGAGAGAGATCAGATTCTAGACTTAGGGCAAGGGAAGTACAAGATGAATCTAGAATAACTTTCTATACCAGAGAATATGTCAAAAACAGTTATGAGAGCCAGCATGATGGAGCTCCTACTGCTTCTACTGGGAATACATAGATCTATAATGATAAATGAATACATAAATACATGGGAGAGAAGCAAAAGATCTTCCTTATAGTAGAATGCCAACTAATAAATGTGGAAGGAATGTTGGAAGTACAGAATCACTCTTTGGCAACTATCTGAGAGAAGGCAATCACAAAGAGGGAAAACATTGAATTTAAGGTGGAGAGACCTGGTAGTCACTAAGATGATTGGGAGATCAAGGTAAACATTACGGTGGTGAGATGGACCAACATCATGTGCTTCCTGATATAATGCACTGAAAAATGCACAGCACTAGTTCTGTAATTCTATGCAGTGGAATTTCTGCAAAGAATGTATGACCTGAGTGGAAAGAGAAGAAACAGAGTTATGCTACAGAAGAAGGCCTGTATTCTTTAAAAATGATAAGGACCTAAAAAGGAATTGTTCCATATTGAAGAAGTCTGCAAAGATGTGACAATTAAATAGGAATTCCTTTATAGAATCCTGTAACAAAAAAATCATTGTTAGGACAACTGGCAAAATTTGAACAGGGTCTGTGTATAGGATGGTAGTGCTGTAATGAAGTTGATTTCCTGATTTGGAGAGTTATAAGTATGTTACATAGAAGTGTTTCCTTATTCTTTGGAAAATTTGAGTTGACAGAATACAAAATTAAATGTTAATAATTAATAATAAAACATGAAAAAAATACTCACCAATGACTTTAACAAAATAAGCATCTGCTTCAAAGTTATTTTTTAGTGTATGGATGGCAAAATCATTCTTTGTGTATCCTTTACTTAGTACTACAATGTCCAAGATTCCCTGGAAAAATCATAAACAAAAGTTGTACAAACAAACCAGCAGACTGGAAAAGCAATGAAAATACATGCATGCTTATCATATAAACATAAACCTTATTTATTCAACTTGATGTTTAAAATAAAAATACTATTAAAAATATAAAACCTTAAAAGAGAGAGAGAGAGGCAAACCAAGGAAAAAGATTCTTAACTATAGTGAACAAACTGATGGTTACCAGGGGGGAGGTTGGGGCGATGGGGGAGACAGGTGATGGGGATTAAGGAGTGCACTTGTTGTGATGAGCACCAGGTGATGTATGGAAGTGTTGAATTACTATACTGTACATTTGAAATATTATACTGTATGTTAACTAACTGGAATTTAAATAAAAACTTAAAAAAATAAGACCTTGGCATAATACCCTCCAGTTCCATCCACATTGTTGGAAATGTAAAGATTTTATTCTTTCTCATTGCCAAGTAGTATTCCATTGTATATATAAACTTCATCTTCTTTATCCATTCATCATTTGATGGACATTTGGGCTTTTTCCATATTTGGCTTTTGTTGACAGCACTGTTATAAACATTGGGTCCGTGTATCCCTATGAATCCTTTAGATAAATTCCTAGTAGTGCTATTGTTGGGTTGTAGGGTAATTCTATTTTTAATTTTTTGAGGAACTTCCACACTGTTTTCCAGAGCAGCTGCACCAGTTTGCATTCCCACCAATGGTGAAAGAGGATTCCTGTTTCTCGACACTCTGCCAGAATCTGTTTTTTCCTGAGTTGTTAATTTTAGCCACTCTGACCAGTGTGAGGTGGCATCTCAATGTGGTTAAGTGAAATAAGTCAGTCAGAGAAAGCAAGATAACATATGTTTTCACTAATTGCAGAATTTGAGAAATGTAACAGAAGACCAAAGGAGAAGGGAAGGGGAACAAATAGTTTCAAACAAAGAGGGAGGCAAACCATAAGAGACTCTTAAACACAGAGAACAAACTGAGGGTTCATTGGTGGGGGGCAGAAGAGAGGGGAAAATGGGTGATGGGCATTGAGGGCACTTGGGATGAGCACTGGGTGCTGTACATAAGCAATGAATTATGGAAATCTATTCCCAAAGCCAAGAGCACACTGTATATACTGTATGTTAGCTAATGACAATAAATTATATATATATATATATATATATATATATATATATATATATATATATATCTCCCCATGTTAAAAAACCCTTGGAAATAGTAAAATAAACAAAATGAAAAAAACTGTAATTTTAATCCCTAGAGATGGCTGTTAACATTTTAGTACATTTCTTTCTAGTCATATTTGCATGAATTTCTAAAGGCCTATGAAACAGAATGCCAAACTGTTTTCAACCATTAGAGAAACAAAGCACCTTTTTAACTGTCCTGGTAATCATGGCATATTAACATTACTTTTCTGTAAAAAAAGAGGGAGGCTTTGCTGATCATACTGGAGGGAAAAGGTGTGCTCATTTAAATTTCCATTTCACTACTATTTATTTATTAAACTTTTTCTGAGTATACCCGATACACAATGTTACATTAGTTTCAGGGGTACAACATAGTGACTCAGCCTCTGTATACCTTATGCTATATTCACCACAAGTGCAATTCATTCCACTGATTCTTAATGAGATTGATCATTTATCATATTCTTTCATATGTAAGCTACATATGTTTTTTTTTGTAAATTCCCTATGTTCTGTTTGTCCAATGGGAGTTTTTGGTGACTTATGTCAGTTTGCATAAACCCTTTTTATATTAGAGATATTAATTATTTGAGTCTTTAATAAGTAAAATTTCCCCC
The DNA here is from genome assembly GCA_028646485.1 of Cryptoprocta ferox. Lineage (NCBI taxonomy): Eukaryota > Metazoa > Chordata > Mammalia > Carnivora > Eupleridae > Cryptoprocta > Cryptoprocta ferox. The sequence continues at coordinate 22,014,530 of CM053563.1, forward strand.
AGATTTAAAAGCAATTTAAATTTCATGATTTTTTTTTTATGTGCAGAAATCAAAAATTTACCTGTAGTCAATTCTCTTGAATTTTCCCCCCTTATTTACTTATTTATTATTTTTTTAACTAGGAGCCACACCCAACGTGGAACTCAACACGGGGCTTAAACTCATGACCCTGACACCAAGACCTGAGATGAGACTGAGCTGGATGCCTAACTGACTGAGCCACCCAGGTGCCCCTCTTATGAGATTTTTGTCAATTAATTTTGTGCTTGTCAACTGCTAATAAAAAGTAAAATAACATGAGATTTGGTAGCAGAGAGACACAAGAAAACAAAAACCTGGACAGTTCATATAATTGAGATTCAGTCTGTTACAAACCAAACCAAACCAAACCAAACCAAACCAAAAATGGGTTTAGGAGACATAAATATCCTGATGGGCACTGAATTATTTACTTATTTTTATTGTCAAGTTGGCTTGCATATAACACCCAGTGCTCATCCCAACAAGTGCCCTCCTCAATGCCCATCATCCATTTTCCCCTCTCCCTCACAAGCACTCCCCCATACACCCTCAGTTTGTTCTATGTATTTGTCTCTTAGAAAGACATGGAATGAATTTTTTAAATCATCACATTATTTTATAAGGATATACTATGATGTATTAACTCTAGAATTTAACACATTCTTATCAGAATTTATTATTTTTCTGAGTGGTAAATTGGCTTTTCAAATTAGAATGGAGGAAACCAGGGCCCTGCGGGCCTTTCATTGTCACCTTGCAGTCTGCAACTGCAGACAGAATCCCAGGAATCCTTGACAATAGATACTACTTCTAGTTCACAGAGTTAAAAGGGAGTACTTCATTCTCTCTTCTATGATCTTGCAGAGGTTCAAGAACCTGTTATCTGTTGGCTGTGCTTTTGTCTACTAGTGCACACACACATTTGCCCGTCTCAGAGCATGATTCTCTAGTGGTTTAATCTAAATAGGCACAAAATGAGATAAAGGCGTTTTCATATTTCACTGTACTGATTAGCTAGTGGTGTCAATAAATTTGTTCCCTATGCCATCTAACATTAAAAGGGGCTTTCTTTAATTAACTCATTTGCTTTCATTATCTCCTCTACATTTTCTGGTCAAACAGGGTGAAGTGAAAGCGAGATGAAGTGGATGGCAATTAGACTCCAAACATGCAGGAGAGCTCTGAACTCACATCTTCATAAATGTCAAAGAAGGTGGCGACCACGGCATCTCTGATTTGATTTAGGTCCATCAGCTCCCAGTAGACTTTAAACATACGACGTGCCCCTTCACAGCTTGCATTATTACAAGCAACATTCTCCAGTAAAAAGGCCTGCTGATTGCTGTAAGATAAAGGAAAGATATTTAGTTAATATAACACATCAGTGCTGTGTTGCATCAGCTGTGCTGTATTTCCTAGAATCAAAGAGATGATAAATGGTATATAGTGAAATGACATGAAAAAAGTTCCACATTTTATTGACTATTTTACTGTGTCATAGAAAACTGAAATTGTTGGCTATCCTTTGTGAACCTTTGGCAAAAATCCTGCGGCTAATTTGTTGCAGGCCTCTCTGCTCTTATGTGGAGTTTCTAGGTCCATCCCTCCTTCTTCCCTTATGGCTAATCCATAGCCATTGACCATGTGGTTCCATTTCTGAGTTCCTGGATACTGCCATTATCCCTTCAGATGTGTATTAACTCCCCAAATGAATATTTGCATTTTAAATGGAACCACCTGATATCCTCAAGTCTTGTTAAAACCCAAAGCAGTGAATCTATCCACAATGATAGAATTCAATTTCCAGACAGGCAGTAGGGTGGATATTGCTTATGTCCTTTCAGACAAAAGGAGGATTGTACTTCGCAGTTAGAAGTCTTCCCTCTTATATACTACTCTATAGGCTAAGTGGTTTTGAGCTTAGATTCTGGAGCCAGATTACATGCATTCAAATGCTGACTGTCATTTAGCTGTTACTAACCTTGAGTAAGTTAGTAATCTTTAGGTGTTACTTGAGTAAGTAAGTTAATCTCCTGAAGACTCATATCTTTATCTGTAAACTGAACAACAAGAGTACTTATATTAGTACTCTTGGGTAGCTCAGTAGGTTAAGGGTCCGACTCTTGGTTTCAGGTCAGATCATGATCTCATGGTCCATGAGATTGAGCCCCATGTCAGACTCTGTGCTGACAGTGTGGAGCCTGCTTGGGATTCTGTCTCTCTCTCCCTCTCTCTCTGGCCCTCCCCTGCTCATTCCTTCTCTCTCAAAAATAAATAAATAAACTTTAAAAGAGTCAAGAATTATAAAAAAGAGTAGTTATATTACAGGATTGGTATAAAAATAAAATGAAATACTGAATGCAAAATACTTAGAATAATTCCTGTTATCCAGTTAGATCTCAGTGAAAGTATTTATGTTATCATCATTCTTATTTCTATAGTGCAACACCATGCCATACAAAATTATTTCCTTTAGAAACAGAAGTAACTTTTGCAGTGTGATTTTATGTGATGGTTCCTATTATAGGCATTTCCCAATGTATTTACTTCCCTCTACTGATACAAAAAGTAATAGGCTAAAGGCCTTAAATTTTACTACTGCTCAATTTTCTCTAAGAGTTATTTTAAATAAAACTAAAAAGACATTTCTTTTTTTCCATATGAAAATATAACTTTGGGTATTGGTCTGGATCTGGACAATTTGGAAAAGAAAAAAAAAGGTCTATTTATAAGGAAAATTTCTTGGGGTGCCTGGGTGGCTCAGTTGGTTAAGCGGCCGACTTTGGCTCAGGTCATGATCTACGGTTCGTGAGTTCGAGCCCCGCGTCCGGCTCTGTGCTGACAGCTCAGAGCCTGGAGCCTGCTTCAGATTCTGTGTCTCCTGCTCTCTCTGCCCTCCTCCTGCTCACGCTCTGTCTCTCTGTCTCTCAAAAACAAATAAACATTAAAAAATTTAAAAAAAAGTTTATAAGGAAAATTTCTTTCTGTTCAATACAATAAGGAAACCTATGTACAAAATATTCAATTTGTATAATATACTAAATATATAATTGACTTCAAAATAGTCTAGATAAAAAATTTCAACACAAATAGTTTATAGGAATAATTCTTTAACAAAGAAAAAATAAAAAACGCTCCCAGGTTGTAACAATTACCTGGAAAGTGCTGAGGTATCTTTGCTCAAGACCTCAAGAATATAATGGAATAATAATTTCTTCTTTGTCTCCTGTCTAATAACTGATTTGTAATATTCTCTCCAGGCAAGTTACCCATCCTACCTTTTTAGCCAAATAATTTTACTAGATATTTCAGAGAAATGGAGAATATTCTGTTTTGTTATTAGGAGATCATATGAAACATGAGAACATGTGATAAAGGCAGCATTTCTACAATCTTCTGTAACCAATGTATCATACTGGGCAACTTTTGAGTGACTGTGCCCCACTAATTTCCTGTTTCAAAGCGAATGCATGAATTTCATTATTATAACTCTGGCTGCAACTTCAAATACACAACATAACCTACAACAAAAACTCCAACTGTAGTTGTACAATTTAAAATGTCATTTTAATTTTTGATATGAGTTTATGAAGATTATAAATACCATGTAGCATGGTTCTAGTCTCAATGCTCACTAACTAGCTTGGTTTTACAGTGCGAACTTGGGAGTCTGCAAAATTTCAGTCCTTTAAAGTTTAATTGAACCCTGCAGGCACAGTCCAACATCTCACTTTTATAAATAAAATTTCATTTAAGCACAGGAAGGAAAATCCTTGATCCATTTGGGTTTAAAGCCCATGAGGAGAAATGATCTTGCTTCTTTTATTTAAAAAAAAATTTTTTTTACATTTATTTATTTTTGAGAGACAGAGAGAGGCAGAGCACAAGTGGGGGAGGGGCAGAGAGAGGGAAACACAAAATCCGAAGCAGGCTCCAGGCTCTGAGCCATCAGCACAGAGCCCGATGCGGGGCTCGAACTCACGAACCGTGAAATCATGACCTGAGCCAAAGCCAGCGCTTAACCGACTTAGCCACCCAGATGCCCCTGATCTTGCTTCTTTAGAGTCTGTCTCTTGATGTGCTCTTGGCAATTACAACAAATATATCTTTTTAAAAACTGTTTTTTTTCAGAAATATTACAAGGTTATTGTTAAATTCAAGTTAATAGAGACATTTCCAGGGAAAACCATTGTTAATAATTTGGTATACATCTTTCCAAACATTCTTCTAGGAACTTACAAATATATAAGTATACATATCCTTAAAAAACCCCATTTAGGTTCTACTACACAGATTTTTCTGCAACTGATTTCTTTATGTCCAATAATACAGCATACACAGGGATATAGTCTGAATGAGGACTTCTGATATCTATTTTGAAAAGACCCCTCAGAGAAGTTGTACTAGTTTTTATCTCCCAGCAGTGGCCCATCAAATTGCCTATTTCTCCACATTTTTTCCAATTGCATTTTTTCCAATGACTACTCCACAATATGGCTAAGCCATCATTTGGTTTAACACCCTGATATTGATGAGTAGTCTTCAATTGTTTTCCATTACAGCATACCACACAGTCACCAACTATAAATGTTATACTCCCTTGGGAATTTGTACATAGATTTCCAAATGATAGTCTCTGGTCAAATAATATGCATATTTTAAATGTCCACAGGTAAAGTGAAATGATCCTCTAAAAAATGCACCAATTTGTACTTCTTACTAGTGTACAGGTATATTCCTTTTCATATTTTGCCAATGTTAGTATTATTGCTTCCTATGTTTGCCAGTTGGGTAGCTTAAAAATCTCATTCTCCGGATTATAAGAGAAGCTGGGTATTACTTTCAAATTTATCAGCTATTTGTGTTTCTTCTGGGAACTGGCACTTTAATATATTTTTAAATTACTGATTTTTAGGACATCTCTGAATGTTAGGGACCCTAACACCTTACCTGTTATTCTGATATCCTTATTTATAACATAAGGGTAAAAACAGTATATTAATTCAAAAGGTTATTTTAAGGATTAAATTAGAAAGTACAGGATAAATAGTTCAGTATAGTGCCTGGAACATAGCACAGCACACATTTAACACCTGCTGTTATTATTATTGCTAGATGTGCTGTTATTATTACTGATATGTTGCAAACATTTTGCTCCAGCCTTTTATTTTGTTTTAAAAATTTATGTTCTTCACCGAAAGGTTTATAATATTACAGTCATTTGTGTCAATATTCTCCTGCACGGCACTGTAAGAAATGTTAAAGTCCATCATGCAGGTGGAAAATGAAATCAGATGAATACTACATTTACCCAAAGCAGTGAAACTGTTAAACATGTAGGCAAATAAATGTTTCTTATTATTTAAATCTCCTTACAGATAACATAATTAAACGACAACAGTGTGACATGAACAATGTAAGTAGATGTGACACAGGTGAAACCACAGCACCGAGGCCAGAGAGGAGAAATGAAAATGTGCTACGGCGTGGCTCTGCAACTGTAAGGGAAGCGGTATGATGCTGTTTGGACAGAGACTGGGATAAGCTAAAGATACGTCCACTAAAATGACAAGATTTAAAGTTAACAGCTTAACAAAAAAGACAAAATGGAATCATAAAAAATATTCACCTAATTCAAGTGAAGGCAGAAAGGGGAAAAGGCAACACTGCTGGTGGGAGCGGAAAATGGTACAGCCACTACGGTAAATGGTATGGAGGCTCTTCGAAAAATTAAACACAGAACTACCATCTGATGCACCAATACCACTGTGGGATATATATTGAAAGGAACTAAAATCAGAACCTCAGAGAGATATCTGAACTCCCGTGTCTGCCAAGCAGTATTTACAGTACCTAAAATATGGAAACAGTCTGAATGTCTATCAATTGATGAATGGAGAAAATGGGGTATTGCGTGTGTGTGTGTGTGTGTGTGTGTGCTGGAAAATTATTCAGCCTTAAAAAAGAAAGAAATCCTGCCATTTGAAACAACATGGATGAACCTGGGGGACATTACGCTAAGTGAAATAAGCCAGACACAGGGAGACAAATACTGTATGATCTCACATGTAGAATCTCAAATCACTGAACTTTTAGAAACAGAGAGTAGCATCGTAGTCGCCAGCAGCCAAGGGGTGGGGTGGGGGGAGAGATGGGAAATGTTGGTCAAAGAATACAGATTCTCAGTTATAGTATGATTAAGTTCAGGGGATCTAATGTACAGCATGGTGATGATAGTTAACAATAGTGTACTGTATACTGAAAATTGTTATGAGAGTAAAGCTTTAAAGTTGTCATTATAACAACAAGAATAAGAAAATGGTAATTACCTGAGATGAAGAATGTTAACTAGCCTTAATGTAGTAAACATTTTGCAATATACATGTATAATATGTTTATCATATTTGTACATCTTAAATTTATACAATGTAAATTATATGTCATATGGCTGAAAAAAAAGAGCAATCAGTAACAGTGATGTTCAAAAACATTTGGAGGTTAAATGAAATACTACTAAAAAACCTATTGATAAGAGAAGGGCTCAAAAAAGAAATTACAAAGTACTTTCAACTGGACAAAAATGAAGACATACTATCGAGATTTGTAGTATGTCACTAAAATAGTATTCAGAGGGAAATTTGTAACATTACACACTTTATTAGAAAAGAAGAAAAGTTTCAAACGAATGACCTCAGTTTCTTTCCTAAGACAGTGGAAATAGAAGAGCAAATGAAATGTGAAATAAGCAGAAGAAAGGAAATAATGACACAGAGAAAAGCAATTAAGTAGAAAACAAACCAGTAGAGAAAATCAATGAAACCAAAAGATAGCTTTTTTGTGAAGAATAACTTTAAAACTGATAAACTTCCAAATGAAATGGAAGAAGACACAAAATACAACTATCATGAATGAGAAAGATAACACCACTACAGAGTTTACTGGTATTAAAAGATAATAAAGGAATGTCATCAAAAACTTTGTACCAATATAAGTGACAAATCAGACGATTATCACAAGAAGGGTGAGTACAGTACAATAAGGTATTTTGAGAGACCATATTCACCTAACTTTAATATTATAGTACATTATAATTCTACTTTATTAATTATTGTTGTTAATTGGCTGTGCTTAATTTATAAATTAAACTTTCTCATATTTCAATATGTATAGGAAAAAACATAATATATAGAGGGCTCAGTACTATCAGCAGTTTCAGGTATCCACTGGGGGTCTTGGAACATATTCTTCATGGAACAGGGGTGGGGGTACTATAATATCAATCAAAATCTCAGCAGACTTTTTATTTTTTTGCAAAAATTGAAAAACAGAATAAATACATAGAAAATGCCACAGATCTAAAATAGCCAAAATAACTTTGAAAAAGGGTAAAGTTGGAGGACTTACACCGTCTGAATTTACTACTCACATAAACAAACAACAGTGAAATAGCTATGGTACCGCTGCAAAGAGGAACATGGGAACAGAACAGAGTCAAGAAATATACCCACTAACACACCGATGGCCAACTGGCTTTCATGGAAGTCCAAAAGCAATCGAGTACTAAAAGGAATTCTTTGTTCTTTTCTTTTTCTAAATTTTTTATGTTTTTATTTTATTATTTTTTAAAATATAATTCATTGTCAAATTGGTTTCCATACAACACCCAGTGCTCATCCCAACAAGTGTCCCCTTCAATGCCCATCACCAATTAACCCCTCTCCTCCACCCCCCATCAACCCTCAGTTTGTTCTCAGTATTTATTTTATTTTTTAGAGAGATAGAGAGACAGAGTGTGAGTGGGGGAGAAGCAGAGAGAGAGAGAGAGAGAGAGAGAGAGAGAGGAAGACACAGAACCTGAAGCAAGCTCCAGGCTCTAAGCTGTCAGCACAGAAACGCAATGTGGGGCTGACTCATGGATCGTGAGATCATGACCTGAGCTGAAGCTGGCGCTTAACCAACTGAGCCACTCAATCGCCCCTCTTCTTTCTTGTTTTCCCTTCCCTTCCCTCCCCACCCCTCCCCGCCCTTCCCTTACCATCCCCCCTCCCCTCCCCTCTCCTTTCCTTTCCTTTTTGTTTCTTTTCTTTTTAGGAATTCTTTTCAATAAATGGTGCTGAACAGTTTACAAAAAAAAAGAAACTTGGGTTCATATCTTGTACTATACAGAAATATTAACTCAAAGTGGATCACAGACCTAAATATATAACATAGGACAATAAAAAAATACTAGAAGACGGTATACAAGAAAATCTTCATGACTTAATTAGGTAAAGATTTCTTTCTTAGATATGATAGTAAAACCGACAGTCCATATATGGATTTTTAAAAAATTAAGTGTTTCTTGCCCTTTAAGAGACACTGTTCAGAGAACAAAGAGATAAGCTAGAGATGAAAGAAAATATTTGCTAATAATAGTAATAAAGGATTTGTACATAAAGAACTCTCAAAACTCAGCTCAGAAAACAAATATCCTGGGGTGCCTGTTTGGCTCAGTTGGTTGAGGGGTTCTTGATTTTGGCTCAGGTCATGATCCCAGGGTTGTGGGATTAAGTCCCATGCTCAACATGGAGCCTGCGTAAGATTCTCTCTCTCTCCCTCTGCCCCTCTCCCCAGCTTTCATGCATGCACTCTTTATCTCTCTGAAAAGAGAGAGAGAGAGAGAGAGAGAGAGAGCGAGAGAGAGGAAACAAATATCTCAAATAAAATGTGGGCAAAGACCTGAACACTTTACCAAAGATCTATGAAAAGCAAATAATTACATGAAAAGATGTTAAAATATCATCGGTTATAAGAGTAACTAAAATTAATACTACAAAGAACTACACTACAAACAAAATAGCTGAAATTAAAAAGACTGACCATACCAATGTTGAAAATGTGAACCAAAAAGTGAAATGTGCACCTTCCAAAAGACCAGACATTCCATTCCTTGATGTTTGCCCAAGACAAATAAAAGCTTGCAAGACTTTTACAAGAATGATCATAGCAGACTATTTGTAATAACCTGACCTGATAAGAAACCAATGTCCAGCAACATTAAATGGATATAAGTAAATTGTGATATACAGGTACAATGGAATACTCCTCAGCTATAAGCAACAAGGAACAAAAATACATGTAAGAGCATGGATGAATCTCAGTATTATAATGCTGAGTTAAAGAACCCAGACATAAAAGAGCATAGAATCCATGATTTCACTGATACAAAATAGTAGTAAATGCAATCTAATCTACATTGACAAAAAGAAGATCGGTGGTTACCTGTGGGATGAGGGAAGGGTAGAAGGAGTGGAAGGATAGCTTACCAAGGGTTAAAAAGAAACTTGTGTGGGTTATGTAGATGTTCTTCATCTTGACTGTAGTATCACTTTCATAAGTGGTATATGTCAAAACTTATCAATGTACACACTTTAAAGATATGCACTTCACTTTGTAAATTAAACCTCAATGAAGCTTTTAAAAAATGTTACTCCTCCATGAGGAAAATCAAAATGCAAGCAACAAAAGAGAAACTAAACTTGGCATCATCCAAATGAAAAACATTTGTGTCTCAAATGATACTATCAAGAAAGTGAAAAGATGATTCATAGAATGAGAGCAAATTTTTGCAAATCATGTATCTAACAAGGGACTTGTGTGTAGAAGATACAAAGAAGTTTTAAAAATTATTTATTTTGAGAGAAAGCACGAGTGAGAGAGGGGCAAAGAGAGTAGTAGAGAGAGAATCCTAAGTAGACTCTGTGCTGTTAGGGCAGAGCCTGACGTGGGGCTTGATACAGTTGGATGTTTAACTGACTGAACCACCCAGGTGCCCCAAGAATTCTTGTATATCAATGAAACAAAAGCAAATAACTCAATTTTAAATGTGGGGAAAGGATCTAAATGGACAATTATTGCCTGGGTGGCTGTGGTAGTTAAGCATTTGACTCTTGATTTCAGATCAGGTCATGATCTCATGGTTTGTGAGATTGAGCCTCAGGTAGGTCTCTGAACTGACAGTGTGGAGCCCAGATGGGATTCTCTCTCTCACCCCCCTCTCTCTCACAAAATAAATATTTAAAAAATAAATAAATGGACAATTATCAAAGGAAGATACACAAATGGCCAATAAGCACATGAAAAGCTTGAAATCATTAGTCATCAGGAAACTGCAAACCACAATGACATACATTTAACACTCACTAGGATGGCTATAATAAAAAAGACAAATGCTGGTGAGGCTATGGGAAAGTAAAATGGTGCTGCTGCTTTGGAAAACAGTCTAGTAGTTCCTCGAATGGTTAAACACAGAGCTCCATTCTTAAGTATATTCCACTCCCAGGTATATCTCAAGAGAAATGAAAACATGTCTGCACAAAAACTTGTATATGAATGTTGATAGTATTATTCATAATAGCCAAAAAGTAGAGGCAACTCATATATCACATTCATTAAATGAATGAATACAATGTGGTATATCCATACAATGGAATATATTCAACAATAGAAAGAAATGAAGTACTGGTACATGCTACCAAATGGATGAACCTTGACACACTTATGCCGAGTCAAACAAGCCAGTCATAGAATACCATGTATTGTTTGACTGCATTTACATGAAGTGACCAGAATAGGTAAAACTAAAGAGAGAGAAAGAGAGTAGATGAGTGGTTTCCTAGGGCTAGTGAGGTTGAAGACTGATTAAGGTAAGTGGGGCTTCTTTTCAGGGTAATGAAAATGTTCTAATATTGATTGTGGTGATGGATACACAACTCTGAATATACTAAAAGCCACTGAATAGTATAGAGTGAATGGGTGAATTGCAGAGTGTGTGAATTCTAGCTCAATAAAACTGTTAATAAAAAAAAAAAACCCAGAATGGCAGAAAATTTTAACCCATAAAAAATCCATGGGAAATGTTTAAAAGACATAAACATATAAAATGCACATATCAAAAGCCTTTTCTCTGAATAGGCCGGTATTTACACATCTAGCGTGCAGCCTTTTGTGGCTGGTTTTAATTTCTCTTCCAAGTCTATAAAATTGTTGTTTCTCGATACATTACCACTTGACAAAGTTTGGTTTATTCTAGGTTGTTTAATATGCTGTGTGCGTCTGTCTTATTTCTCATTAAGAAAGGTAGCTGATGGATCATTTAACTTGAAGTTTGATTTTCTCCCTGGCTGCTCTTAGAGCTTGTGTGTCCACTTTAGTCATTTCTATCTCCAGTGAATTCTGCTCTTCTAGATTGCCCTTAACTCTCTTCCTCTTAATTCCCCAATTTCATTATCAGCCTAGGCTCATATGGAGGGAAAAGACCTTCATTTGAGGATATGTCTATCTTTCTGTGTAAACCTTAAGAAAGAAAGCTCTACACACAGAAGAAATACAAATTAAGAAACACAAATATGTCCATTAGGAATGCTCTAAAAATAAAACAATTCTTTTATTTTTGTATTGCTGCTCTGACACCATGCTGCCAGCTACTGGTAAATGCAGAATCCTCAGCTAAGCTAATATAACAAAGTAAAACTTCCACTTTGAAATACTAAAAATTATTGAAGTGTTTCTGTAATACAGACTGACAACTGGAGATGTTCAAAAGAGGTGATAAATTTGATATCCAGAACAAAGTTCACTTGGGCTCTGAGGAAAAGCGATACATTTATTTCTCAAACAGCATCCAGGATATAAGATTCAGTGGGTAGATAGTAAATGTTTCTTGAATGAAAGGAGGAAGCAAGTATGTTTTTGTAGAGCAAGGCCAAGTGAAAGGCAAAACTTAACAGGATATAAAACACTGCTAAACGTATCTGTTAAATAAGTGGTTAGAAAAGATTTTGCCATGTTTTAATATACCTTTATTCAAAGATGTCCTTTATATTGGCCAACTTGGTAGCCACTAAAGCATCTTTTTTCTAGGTATTATGACATGTAATTTTTATTATGAAAAATGAAATAGAAAAATGATCATTTTATTTGTTAGTTGGTGAGAGTATAAACAGCATATTCAGACTTTATGAATGAGAAATTCATGGATATGACACAACTTATAAAGCACACATGCAAAAGGAACAAGGATTTGTTAGGAAGCTATACCAGTTCTGGTTTAGATATAGGGGAAAGGGAAAGAGGAAATGAGGAAAGAGACAGGGAAATGAAGGACGACCTCCATGTTTCTGGTTTGAATAACTGAGTGACGGTACAACCACCTGAGATAAACAGTACACTATGAACAGGTTTCGGGGAGAGAAGATGCTTTCAGGTTTGGGGTGCCATAGGTAGAGATTTCAGGGGGAAGATCCATTAGGCACTAATATACACAAGGATAAGGCCTAGATAAAGGGATTTAAAAGTCCTAAGCTTATAAGTGGCATTTAAAATAGCCAAAGTAGGTGAACAGGCAGGAGAACAAAGAGCTGAGAATGGAACCCCAAGAAACATCAATAGTTACGGTGGCCAAGATGAAAATGGGTTCTAAGAAGAGATGGTACAGGAGCAGTTAGAGAAGGTATAGAGAGAATCAGAGGAATTTTAGGAGCAAATCATCAACAACCAACAGTAGGCAAGAATCTGGTGACATAAAGACTGTAAGTGTCCACTGGATTTGTCAATTAGAAGTCACTGGGGCTGAAGCTAGAATGAAGGTGAATTTGAAGTGATTATAGTAGAGACCATCCAGAGTCACAATTTTTTTTTTTTTAAGTCTGGAGAGATCTGCAATTATTTAAATAAAGAATGAAGGAAAAGAAGGTGAAATGAGAAGATTTTGCAGCAAGATCCAGAGGATCTAGATGGAATTGAAATGGAGAGGGTATAACACAGGGAAAGAGAAATCAATGAGGAAACTGGTACAGTAATTCAGGGTAAGGAGGAAGTGACTTGATCTAGGGAGGTGGTAGTGATGATGGAAAAGAAAGGAAGCCTGAAAATCACATTGTGAAAGAGGACTATACCTGCTTGGTGGAGGACAAAGGTAATTTAACTTTTCTAGGCTAAAATGACTGGGACCACAATAATATCTTTGTAGTAAACAGGGAATTATGAGCAAGGGTTTGATGTAAAGAGAAGGGAAGGTTGTGATTATGGTTGTGTATCTACATGACAGAGAAGACAAGGCTGGAGATACACATCTGGGAGTTATTCACTTAGAGGTTAAGATGACTTGTGCTATAAATCTGAATGACATAGCCCAGGAGAGAAATACAGTACGAAGTATCAACAGCTAAAGATTCCACCTTGTGGAATGTCCTCAGGAGCAGATAAAGGAGTAAAACAAAAAACAAAACCAATAACCCAGTGACTGAGAGAAACTTGTCATTCAATATTAGGTATGATTTCTTTGAATATGTGAACTTTAGCTAAATACGACATCTCATGTGATTTTTGAGTTATGCTGTATGACAGTGCAAACATTCAATTACTGAAGATTGGTTAAATCAACCCAATGGAATATTTTACAATTATTAAAATATTAAAAAAGTAATAATTATTGACATAAAATTGTTCATAATGTTAAGTGAGAAAAGCATGTCACAAAACAGTATTAATGGTATGATCTTGTTTTGTAATACAAATAGGACATCATGCACATACTCATACAAACACTTGTGAGCACAGAGAGACTTAGAGCAGGTTTTGGAAGAATACATACTCAAGACGGATACATACCCAAGATTAACGGTGGTTCTCTCTTTGTGGGCAGGGTTTTAGGCATGGTTTACTTTATTTCTTTTGATATGTACCTATATTTCTGTAGTAAGCAGAAAATAGTGTTTTCTTATAGTCCCCACTCTCACATCACTTATTGTAACTCACTGAATAATCTTAGAACTACCTTATATTTTTCCTATTTTTGATTTGCTTATTGCCTACCTTTCCCAAATTTATCTCTCTTATTCACATTTGTATCTTCAGCATCCAAAGTTTGCTTCAGTACAATAGATAATAAATATTTAAGTAAAAGTTAATGAGTAATGCTTTTGTAATGAGAAAAATAAACACTAAAACTTTATTGTTAAGCACGGTTTCCCTAAGTTCCTCTATTTTAGAAGTGACCAAATAAGTTAGAAGCAAAGGAAAATGGTGGAGATGTAGTCTACTTGATACAGACTTTACCCCCAATAACATTCTGAATCTGAGGACAGTCAAACACTTCTCTGGCCTGCTTAGCTCTGAGATACCTGACAAGGCCCAGACTAGCCCTGGACTGTTGTACAAGAAAAGACTGAAAGCGACAAGTTGATATGACTCATTTTTATAAAAAAAAATTCTCAGAACACACACAAATCTTGCATTTTCCAGGTAAGCTCCTTGTGATGCTCCATACTTATTTCAATGTCATTGCTTATAGCTATGTGATTCCTCTTTGTGATTTCTCTTTGAGGATGCCTTCAGAAACTGCTGTCTTCTGTGATCTTCAGTGATGGTAAGTCTTCAATGTGAGCAGTAAATGTGAACTTAAGTATTACAGTTAAGGTCAGTGAATAGGTTGGTTAGTATAATATTTGTACAAAATCAAAATATATATGAAGTAGTGAGACTTATATTCACAAGGTTATACAACCATTGTCACTATCGAATTCCAGATTATTTTCATCATGCTCATATAAAATCCCATACTCATTAGTAGTCACTCCCCATATAGGCAATTATTATAGAAGAATTTTAGAAGTGTTTTAAACATTAGTAAAGAAATGCCTACTCTATGAAGGTGGCTTCTTTGGACAACTGATTCATCTGTATCTCTTGTTTTTAGATAAATATCAGTCATAGTCATTTATATTTGGGGATACCAATGAAATTAAATCAAGGAAAACAAATTGTATTGGCACCAGGCATATTTTCTTTTTACATCACATTCTAAAATCAACTTCTATGAAATGTCCATTAGTTCATGAAAGGTAAGAAATCCAAAGTACTTGATTACCTGTGAGACAAAGAACTAACCACATTTAAGTTCAATTTTATCTTCTTGGGAAAAACTTGATAACATGCTGAGTTAAGATAATTATGTATCTTTAAAAAAGGGCATTGTTCCATCAATGAGAATGCATTAAAATAAGATGAAACCAGGAATGTGTACATAATCACCTATTAAACCCTTTATTAAGCAGAGGACAAAACATTTAGATAATTAACTAAAACTTTGAAAGAAAAAGCAGATGTAACACAATTAGTGCTTCTATAAAACTGAAAACTTTCCTAGTCAGATCTTTCTTGGCCTTGAGTGACCCTAAGTGACTAAACTTAAGATTTAAGCTCATCATCTTGAATTACTTTTTACCATTATTCAAAAGTAAGATAAAATTCTCTGTTCTTGGGATAATGATGACTTTAAAATTGCCAGGTAATGGCATACCAATGATAATGAAAATTTATAGAAAAAATCATTAACTATGACTCCCATGTCAGGCTAATCATGCTAACAAATAATAAGTTGTTGAAAATGTAGAGTTTTGAACTACTGTGGGAAAGACTGTGAGTTCACTTTACGTACAGTGGGGAAAAAAACCTGAGGAAGTGTGTTTAAATACCCCAGTTATGATACAAAAGAAGCCTAAATTCAGTCAGTCCATGATTTCTCCTTTGCTCTTTAGAACTCTATTTCAAACTCTATAGTATATGAAAAATGACAAATGTTCCATTCTCACTTTGGTGATCTTGTTGGTTGCTGAAGTTAATTATTCAGAAGGGAGGGAAGGAGTTTCTAAAACCTTTGAACATTTTAAAAAGCATTTTAAAAGTTAACATGGAATTTATATACCAGATTTCTGTTATTTTAACAGTTTCCCATTCATGGATTCATGCTCCTAAATCTTTTGATAAATTTCCCACATGTACATGCGCATGCATCAATGTTATTCTCCTTTGTTTAGCTGACATTAGTTGTCCACTTCCTGAAAGGACTAAGAATGAATACTACATATTCTTGGAATGTGAGAAACCTAGGCCTCTCCTTATTATATTTTTTAAATTGCTGTTTTTGCATTATAAAGGGCACCTTCTGTGAAATGCCAATCATGAGTCTAACCAAAATGCAAGCAAGTAAATATACGATAATAGGTATTTATAAAATATGGTACCTTTTCATATGATGGCGTTGTACTTTACACAAGCACAAGTGCTCAAGTCAGTAGAGTGAAAATCATTTACATACTGGAGTTTACACACACACACACACACACACACACACACACACAAATTTAAGGTCCTGAATTCTACTATATGTGTAATGCTTCACAGACTGAGAGATTAATATATAAGCTGTTCATAATTTGAGAAATATAGTAAAAAGGCTACAGAAATGCATTTTCATGTATTTTCTATTTCATTGCATAATATATATATGTACAAGTATTATGTGTAGGGAGGATTACACAAATCCATATATAAATACACACACATACACATACATACATTTATGGGAGATTTAATGAATTTTCAAGAGTAATTTTGCCATTTTCAGACTGATTTCCAAGCCTACTAGGATTCTGCCATAGACCAAAATGCAAATAGTGATCATCTGTGGATGAAAAAATGGGTGGTTTTAATTTAGTTTTTTTTCTTTTTCAAATTTATCTTTAAATTCTAGTTAACATACAGTGCAATATTGGCTTCAAGAGTAGAATTCAGTGATTTATCACTTACATACAATACTCAGCACTCATCATAACAAGTGCCCTCCTAAATACCCATCATCCATCTAGTCCATCCCCCACCCACATCCCTCTATCAGCCCTCAGAGTTTTTTCTCTATCATTAAGAGTCTCTTACGGTTTGTTTCCCTCTCTTTGCTTTTCTCCCCCCTCCAATATGTTCATCTGTCTTATTTCTTAAATCCCACATATGAGTGAAATCATATGGTATTTGTCTTTCTCTGACTGATTTATTTCACTTAGCCTAATATACTCTAGCTCCATCCATGCTGTTGCAAATGGCAAGACTTCATTTGTTTTGATGGCTGAGTAATATTCCATTGTATATATATCCCATATCTTTTTTATCCATTTACCATTCGATGCACACTTGGACTCTCTCCATAGGTTGGGTATTGTATAATACTGCTATATACATTGGGATGCATGTACCCCTTCAAATCTGTATTGTTGTACCTTTAGGTAAATATCCGATAGTACACTTGCTGGGTCATGGAGTAATTATATTTTTAACTTTTTGAAGAACCTCCATACAGTTTTCCAGAGTGGCTGTACCAATTTGCATTCCTACCAACAGTGCAAGAAAGAGGGTTCCCCTTTCTCTGCATCCTCATCAACATCTGTTGTTTCTCGTGTTGTTTATTTTAGCCATTCTGACAGGTGTGAGGTAGTATTACATTGCAGTTTTGATTTCTATTTCCCTGATGATAAGTGATGTTGAGTATCCTTCCATGTGTCTATTAGCCATCTGGATGTCTTCTTTGGAAAAGTGTCTATTCATGTCTTTTTCCCATTTCTTCACTGGATTATTTGTTTTTGTGTGCTGCGTTTGATAAGTTCTTTATAGATTTTGGATACTAACCCTTTATCGGATATGTCATTTGCAAATATCTCCTCCCATTCTGTCGGCTGCCTATTAGTTTCATTGATTGTTTACTTTGCTGTGCAGAAGCTTTTTATCTTGATGATGTCCCAATAGTTCATTTTTGGTTTTGTTTCCCTTGCCTCTGGAGACATGTCAATTAAGGAGTTGCTCTAGCTAAGGTCAGAGGATGCTGCCTTTTTCTCCTCCAGGATTTTGATGGTCTGCTGTCTCACATTTAGGTCTTTCATCTACTTTGAATTTATTTTTGTGTATGGTGTAAGTAAGTGGTCCAATTTCATTCTTCTGTGTGTTGCTGTCCAGTTTCCCCAGCTCCATTTTCTGAAGAGACTTTTTTCCATTGGATATTTTTTTGTGTTTTGTTGAAGATTAGATGATCATAGTTGTGGGTCCATTTCTGAGCTCTCTATTCTGTTCCTTTGATTTATGAGTCTATTTCTGTGCCAGTACCATCCTGTCTTGATGACTACAGCTTTGTAATGTATTTTGACATCCAGAATCGTGATACCTCCGGATTTGCTTTTCTTTTTCAGGATTGCTGTGGCTATTTGAGTTCTTCTGTGATCCCATACAAATTTTGGGATTGTTTGTTCTAGATCTGTGAAAAATACTGGTGGTACTTTGATGGAGATTGCATTAAATGTGTAGATTGCCTTGGGTAGTATAGACATTTTAACAATGCTTCTTCTTTCAATCCATGAGCATGGAATGCTTTTCCATTTCTTTGTGTTCTCTTCAATTTCTTTCATAAGTGTTCTATAGTTTTCAGAGGACAGATCTTTGGTTAGGCTTATTCCTAGGTATCTAATTGCCTTTGGTGCAATTGTAAATGAGATCGATTCCTTGATTTCATTTTCTGCTGCTTCATTATTGGTATATACAAACACAACAGATTTCTGTACGTTGATTTTATATCCTGGGACTTTGTTGAATTCGTGTAGTAGTTTTAGCAATTATTTGGTGGAGTCTTGTGAGTTTTCAAGATAGAGTATCATGTTTTCCATGTCTTTTCACCATCCATACAGTGAAAGTTGGACTCTTCCTTGGCAGTTTGGATGCCTTTATTTCTTTTTGTTGTCCGATTACTGAGTCAAGACTTCTAGTACTATGTTAAATAGCAGAGGTAAGAGTGGACATCTCTGTCTTGTCCTGACTGAGGAGGAAAAGCTGTCAGTTTTTCCCCACTGAGGATGATATTAACTGTGGGTCTTTTGTAAATGACCTTTATGATGTTGAAGTATGTTCCATCCATTCCTTGTTGAGGGTTGTTATCAAGAATGGATGCTGTTATTTTGTCAAATGCTTGTTCTGCATCTATTCAGAGGATCATATGGTTCTTATACTTTTATTATTTATGTGATTTATTTGAGAATGTTGAACCACCCCTGAAGCCCAGGAAAAAATCTCATTGGATCATGGTGAATAATTCTTTTAATGTACTTTTGGATTCTATGTGCTAGTACGAGGTTGGGAATTTTTGTATCCATGTTCATCAGGAATATTGTCCTGTAATTCTCCTTTTTAGTGGGACCTTTGTCTGGTTTTGGAATCAAGGTAATGCTGGCCTCACAGGAGTTTGGAAGATATCCTTCCATTTCTATTTTTTGGAACACTTTGAGAGGAATAGGTATTAACTCTTCTCTAAATGTCTGGTAGAATTTCCCTGGGAAGCCATGTGGCTCTGGACTTTTGTTTATTGAGAGATCTTTGATTATGAATTCAATTCCTTTGCTGGTTATGTTCAAATTTTCTCTCTTCCTGTTTCAGTTTTGGTGGTTTGTATGTTTCTAGGAATTTGTCCATTTCTTCCAGATTACCCAGTTTGTTGGCATATAGTTTTTCATAATATTCTCTATAACTGTTTGTATGTCTGTGGTGTTGACTACGATCTCTCCTCTTTAATTTCTGATTTTATTTATTTGTGTCCTTTCTCTTTTCTTTTTGATAAGTTTGGTTAGGGTTTTTAAATTATTTTATTAATTTAAAAAATAATTTTAATTAATTTTATTATTTTAAAGAACCAGTTCTCATTTTGATCTTTTAAAAAAATTTTTAATGTTTATTTATTTTTGAGAGAGAGAGAGAGAGAGAGAGACAGAGCGTGAGTGGGTGAGGAGCAGAGAGAGAGGGAGACAGAATCCGAAGCAGGCTCCAGGCTCCAAGCTGTCAGCAGAGCCTGATGTGGAGCTCGAACTCACAAACTGTGAAATCATGACTTGAGCTTAAGTCAGACGCTTAACCAATTGAGCCACCCAGGTGCAACCTTGATTTTTTGTTGTTGTTGTTGTTGTTGTTTGTTTCTATATAATTTATGTCTGCTCTAATCTTTATTATTTTCCTTCTCCTGCTGGCTTTAGGCTTTATTGGCTGTTCCTTTTCTATCTCCTTTAAGTGTAAGATTAGGTTGTGTGTTTTGACACTTGCCTTGCTTCTTGATGTAGACCTATATTGTAATATACTTCCTTCTTAGGCCTGGTTTTGCTACATTCCAAAGGTTTTACACTGTTGTGTTTTTATTTTCATTTGTTTCCATGTACTTTTTAATTTCATTCTTTAATTTCCTCGTTATTCCATTCATTCTTTAGTTCTTTAACCTCTGTGTATTTACAGTCTTTCCAAACTTTTTATTGTGGTTGACTTCATGTTTCATAGCATTGTGGTCTGAAAATATGCATGGTATGATCTTGATCTTTTTGTGCTTGCTGAGGCTGATTGGTGACCCAGTATGTGATGTATTCTGGAGAACATTCCATGTGCACTTGAAAAGAATGTGTATTCTGCAGCTGTAAGATGAAATGTTCTGAATATACCTGTTAAGTCCATCTCACGCAGTGTGTCACTCAAAGCCATTGTTTCCTTGTTGATCTTTTGCTTAGATGATCTGTCCATTGCTGTAAGTAGGGTGGTAAAGTCCCCTACTATTATTGTATTATTTTGAATGAGTTTATGTTTGCTATTAATTGACTTATAAATCTGGGTGCTCTGGTTGGAGGCATAAATATATACAATTGTTTGATCTTCTTGATGGATAGACCCCTTAATTGTGATGTAATGCCCATCTTCATCTCTTGTTACAGTCTTTTAAAAAAATGTTTGTTTATTTTTGAAAGAGAGACAGAGTGCGAAAAGGGGAGGGGCAGAGAGAGAGAGAGAGAGAGAGAGAGAGAGAGAGAATTCAAAGCAGGCTCTAGGCTCTGAGCTGTCAGCAAAGAGCCTGACGCAGAACCTCGAGAGATCACGACCTGAGCTCAAGTTGGGTGCTCAACCAACTGAGCCACCCAGCTGCCCCTAGGGTCTTTGTTTTAAAATCTAGTTTGTCTGATAAAGTATGGCTACTCTGGTTTTCTTTCTTTTTTCTTTTACTTTTCTTTTTCTTTTACAAAAAGAGAGAGAGGGAGACATTGAGAGGGAGAGAGAATTGTAAGCAGGCTCCAGGCTCAGGGCAGAGCCTGATGCCAGGCTCAATCCCATGATCCTGGGATCACGATGTGAGTTGAAATCAAGAGTTGGACGCTCAAGCAACTAAGCCATGGAGGCACCCCTCTGGCTTTTTTTTTTTTTTTAACATCCTTTGCATGATAGATGCTTTTCTAACCCCTACTTTCAGTATGCAGGTGTCTAGGTCTAAAATGAGTTGTGTAGGCAGCATATAGATGAGTCTTGTTTTTTTTAAATCCATTCTGATACCTTATGTCTTTTGACTGGAGCGTTTAGTAGTCCATTTACATTCACAGTGATTACTGAAAGATACGAATTTAGTGCCATTGTGTTACCTGCAGAGTCACTGTTTCTGGAGATTTTCTCTGTGTTTAGTCTTTGTTGCTTTTTGTCCCCCCTCCCTCACCACGCCTTAAAGAAACACTTTTAATATTTCTTGCAAGGCTGGTTTAGTGCTTATGAACTCCTTTTGGTTTTGATTGTCTGGGAAATTCTTTATATCTCCTTTCATTCTGAATTACAGCCTTGCTGGATAAAATACTCTTGGCTGCATATTTTTCCAATTCAGCATAGTGAATATATCCTGCCATCCCCTTCTGGCCTCCTATGTTTCTGTAGACAGATCTGCTGTGAACCTGATCTGTCTTTCCTTGTAGGTTAAGGGCATTTTTCCTTTGCTGCTTTCAGGATTCTTTCCTTATCTGTGTGTTTTATGAATTTGACTATGATCTGTCTTGGCAATGGTCAGCTTTTGCTGAATCTAATGTGAGTTCTTGGTGTTTCTTGGATTTCGATGTCTGAATCCTTCCCCAGATTAGGGAAGTTTTCATCTACAATTTGCTAAAATAAACTTCTGCCCCTTTTTTCTCTCTCTTCGTCTTCTGGGATTCCTATGATACAAATGTTATTACATTTTAAGAAGTCGCTGAGTTCCCTAAGTCTACCTTTGTGAACCAAAAAAATAAAAAGTAAAAAATAATTATATATATAATAAAAAAATAAAAATTAAAAGAAATAAAAAAATTAAAAAAAGGAAACTAGATCCTATTTCTCCTAGAGCTGAAGCTTTGTCACACTCTATGCTCAGTAGACTTGGTTCCCTGTGAAAGGTTTGTGTTGGTGTTCTGGGGGCAGGGCCTGTTGACCTGATTCTCAGGTGGGGTTGTCTTAGAGTAGATGGGTCTGCAGGGTGCAGGGGGGTGGGGCGTGGTGTAAAGGGCTCCAGCTTCCACTTGGTGGTGCTATTTTTATCACTGAAGTGAGATATGGTCAGTGCTGATGGGGGGGCAGGGTGGAAATGGCATGGCCATGCTCTGTCATCCCTGGAGTGGGGAGCTCACCGGTGCCACCCTTCAGGAAGCCTCCATAGAAGAGCAAACAATGACTTCTCCTGTGTCTTGGCCTCTGTCAGGATACCTGCCTTCATTCTGCCTGTGTCTGATTTGTCTGCCTACCAGGCAGTGCAGAACTCCTGTGCTTTATCTCAGATGCAAAGCTCCAAAACTCCAAATTTTAGAGATCTGCACAGTTTGGTCCCATGTCTATCCCATGGAGGAGGGTCTTGCTGCCATGTGGATGCCTACCAGTTTGTTCCAGAAATCAGTTGTGAGACCATGCAGCAGCTTGGAGTTTATGGCAAAGCACAGCAGAAAGCTGGCTCCAAGACTCAGCCCTCAGCCATCGCCTGTGTTCCTATGCTAGCAAATTGGGTAGCTAAATGGTGACCTCTGGGTCCCTCTCCCCTGGTACCCAGGGGATCCTTTGACCACGCCCTCCTCCATCAGAGCACCGGTAACGCTGCCAGGCACTGCCCTGGCAATGTCACAGACCTCTGAAACTTCAGACTCTGCTCCACTCTTCATAACAACCTGACGTAGTCCTCCTCTCTCCTTTTCTAAGCTGACAGTTTTGGGGAAGAGTTTTTCTTGTGCAATTTCCTGCATGCACTTCCACTCTTTATCTTTCTCTCTTGCTCCTCTTTCTGTGATCAGGGCTCCCTTCCCATTGCAGCAACTGAACATCTTCCATGCCTCAAATCACCTCTCTGCAGTTGCTACCTTCCACAATGTGGCGGTTTTTTCACCTCTAGTTGTACATATTTGCTCTGTCAGTCCTCAGATCGATTTCTTGGGTGTTCAAAATGATTTGATATTTATCTAGCTGTGTTCAAGGAATGAGGCAAGCCTCGGGTGTCCCTAATCATCTGCCATCTTAACTCCTTTTATTTATTTTTCATTTGTACTTTCTAAATTTCTGTAACTTGAAAAATACTTAAAATAAAAAATATTATACTGTATTTACATTTACTTTATTAAATCATGCCAGTTTCTGTTTCATATTAATAAGTAAACTACTCTTTTGAATAGAAACATAATATATCATCATGAACAAAGAAATGATGCCAGACAACACCATTAATACTCAACTATGTAATGAAAATCCTGGCCAGTGCAATAAGACCAACAAAAGAAAGAAGAGATATAAGAATTCTATAGCAAGAGAACTACCTTATTTTCAAGTGAAATGACTATATACATGGGAAATCCAACAGAATACATAAACTATATGAATAAAAGGATTGGTGGATAGAAGATCTACACATCAAAATCAATAGTCTTGTCATATACCAATGATAATCATTAGAAAATTAATAGAAAAATCTTATTCACAGTAACAACAAAATCTCTAAGCTATGAAGGGGTAATTTAATGAGAGATGTATAGCAGTTTTCTGAAGGTAATTTCAAGGATTACTAGAGAATATTTAAGGAAAATATGAATAAAGGTTATGAACAGAAAGATTCAAAATCACAAATATGCCAACTTCTCACAAATTGATCAGTAAATACAATGTAATCGAATCAATCCAAGGCCCAACATAATTTTTTAGTAAGATAAGAAAAATTAACTTTTAAATTTATGCAGATCAACAAAGGGACAAGAATAATCAAGAAAATTCTGAAGGAAAAATTACACAAGAACATTTTCTGTATCAGATATCAAAACTTATCTTATAGCTACAATAATTAACACAATGTGTAATCAGCACAGAGAGTGACAAACAAGATAAGGCACCAAAATAGAAGGCACAGAAATAGAACCATGCATATAGAGAAACTTGCTATATAACAGAAGTGGCATCAAAATCAGTGGAGTAAAAGAGACTACTCAATAAATATGGGGACAATCAGTTACCCAAGAAGAATATTAGATCCCTTTAATGCATGCAATACACAAAAAATACATTTTTGGTTAATTAAAAGCCTACATGTAAAAAGGAAAAATGTTAAAGTATTATGATAAAACAGGAAAATACCTTTATGACCATTGGATAGATCAGTATTACTGAGTAAGATCAAGTAAGCTTAGACTGCATATAAAATAATCTATAGTTATCCTATATATATAATATATAAACATTTCTAATACTAAATTGGATATAATTACCCCATTCTCTGTAATTTTTTGTCACATAGGAAGGGTCTACTGAGTGCCAGTGGTTATCATTAATATTATGATAGCTTACATATAAAGATATTTTAGATTATGTATTTAATTGAACCACATAGGTCATAAAGGACACAAAATTATATTAAAACCAGTTTGCTTATTTATTAGAAATATAATTCATGCATTTTTATTTCTCAGTTATAAAAATTAAATATAAAAATTTATTTACAATAAGTACAACACCTGGAAACTTAAAAAGAAAGTTAGATATGGCCATTTTAATATCCAATTTTAAGTGGTAATAAAAAATGAAATTAGGTTTGTAACTACGAATTTGAATTTTCAGGCTGTTAGGAATGAGAT
Organism: Cryptoprocta ferox; assembly: GCA_028646485.1. NCBI lineage: Eukaryota > Metazoa > Chordata > Mammalia > Carnivora > Eupleridae > Cryptoprocta > Cryptoprocta ferox. The sequence continues at coordinate 22,039,321 of CM053563.1, forward strand.
GATTTAATTCATAACTGTGCTGTCTCATATGGCAGCAAGTAGGCCACAAATGCCTACTGAGCAACTGAACTGAGGCTAGGCCAGATTCCGGTGTGCTGTAATGTGAAATACATATTGGATTTGGAAGAATTAGTACACACAGAAAACACACACTACAATAACAAAGCTGTGTTGAAGAGTATGTTATTTACATTTATTATCCTGTGAGGAGATGGCTGCATGATGTGCACACATATTTATTTTAGCTCATAGATTTGGAAGGGACCTTATATTTCCAGTTCAAGCTCAGAATTGCCTATAATCAATAAAAGTGCATACCTTAGGTGAAAGGGTCACCTTTAAAGTTTATCACAAAATAATATATAATAAATAAGGCAGAAGAAATTTAAGTTTACATCAAATATTTATTCAAATACCTTCCTCTCCTTGTTTCTTGATATTGCTGCTGTCTAAAGAGCTAAAGTTCATATCCATTCATTTGTGGGTCCTGACTACCATTTCTAGGGTTTGTTTAAAGCAAACAATAGAGGGGCGCCTGGGTGGCTCAGTTGGTTGATGCATCCGACTTTGGCTCAGATCATGATCTCACGGTTTGTGGGTTCGAGCCCTGCGTCAGGCTCTGTGCTGACAGCTAGCTCAGAGCCTGGAGCCTGTCTTCAGATTCTGTGTCTCCCTCTCTCTCTGACCCTCCCCTGCTCACACTGTCTTTCTCTCTCTCCTTCTCAAAAATAAATAAAACATTAAAAAAATTAAAAAAAATAAAGCCAACAATTGAGAGATTACAAATGGGAGATTCTCTGTATAAAACTGTCAGTGCGTTAACACGTTAGCATGTAAAAAAAGATACACAAATCACAAGAAAGCAGAACACAAGATTCACAGAGGTGTCAGCTGTATTTGAATGATGTGAAGCAAATGTGACAAAAAGCTACAATTTCTTAGAGTAGCAGAGATTTGCCAGATGAATGGAAGAAGTCATTTACAAATGTTTCTTACCAGACATAAGGAATATTTCTTACCAGACATAAGGGTTTAGTCAGTCTGATTCAGAAACAGACCAGGCAAGTATTGCTGCCTCATTCCATACTCTAAGTGGAAGGTTATGCACAAGTGCCCAGAGTCCAGGTGGAATGGGAGCAAGACTAAGAGAAGAGCAGGAAAAGGAGGCAAGGAGGCTTTGTTCTATATCCATGCCTGAACAGAAATTTGGCTGCTATTCTGAAACAGACCTGTCACATTCAGGCTTGGATAAAAAATATTTCTGCATAGGAAAAAATTGTGAGACTAATATTCTGGAATTTCTGATGCTGCTACTGCAGGGAAAAGCCAGTAGTGGTAATGGGGAGGAAGGGAGAGTGATATAATACATGAGGGGAAAATAAATGAGTAACTAGAGTTGAAACAGTGATGATTATCAGCTAATAGAAATAAACATCACACCAAATACTAACTGACAACATAGTTATGTACAATCTATGATAAGAGGATAACTTATGAAATGGTGAATACTTATGAAAGCCTGGAAATTTCTTTATTCCAGGTTCAACCCTCATGAAATTTTAGGAACCAGGCTATACTCTGAATCTTACTGTTTACTTACTATTGAGTTTAGAGGTCTTTGGTATATTATGAACACAAGTCCTTTTTGAGTATGAGATATGCAAATATTTTTTCCTAGTCTGTGGCTTAAAAAAATCCCTTTAATAATACCTTTTGTGAAGCAAAACTTTTGAATTTTGATAAAGATCAACTTACTGGTTTTATTCTTTTTTTCCCAATGTTTATTTATTTATTTTGAGAGAGAGAGATTGAGGAGGGGAGGGGCAGAGAGAGAGGGAGAACAGGCTCTGCACTGTCAGCACAGAACCTGATGGGGGGCTCAATCTCATGATCCATGGGATCATGGCCTGAGCCAAAATCAAGAGTCAGATGCTTAACTGACTGAGCCACTCAGGTGCCCCAGTTTTGTTCTTTTATATAAGAGCTCTTCAATTAACTCTAGGTCACAAAAATTTACTCTGTTCTCTTCTATAAGTTTTACATTTTACACTTAAATATAGGGTCCTTTCGAGTTAATTTGTATATAATGTGTGAAATTTGGGGTCAAGGTGACTCTTCATTTTTATGTATGGATGTTCAATTGTTCCAATATCACTTGTTGGAAAGACTATCATTTCATCACTGAAATGCTACTGCACTTTTGTCAAAAATCAGTTAGTTGCACTTGTCCAACTCTAGAACCTATTTCACTGATCTATGTGATCTTTGATCTATCAATTGCTTTGCCAATACTACTGTTACTATATAGTAAAATCTTCTACTTAGATAGTGTGATTCCAACAATTTTCTTCTTTTTCAAAATGGATTTGGCTATTCTTGCTTTTTTGCCATTCCACATAAATTATAGAATCAGTTTTTCTAAAAAATCCTATTGGATTTTGATAGGGATGACATTAAATCTATGGGGAGATGGAGAGAAACAATATCTTTGCTGTGTTAAGTTTTCCAAAACAATGATGTCTCTTCATTTGGTCTTCTTTCATCAGCATTTTGGAGTTATTGGCATATAGATACTTACTTTTATTTATATTTAAGTATCTAGTTTTTCTATTTTATTTATTTCTAGTTTATTTATTTTATTTTGAGAGAGAGAGAGAGAGAGAGAGAGAGAGAGAGATTGAGAGAGGGAGGGGCAGGAGAGGGAGAAAGAGAATCCCAAGCATGCTCTGTGCTGTCAGTGCAGAACCTGATGCATGAATCATGAGATCATGAGATCATGACCTGAGTTGAGATCAAGAGTCGGATGCTTAACCAACTGAGCCACACAGGTATCTCTTGTTTTTCTAGTTTAAATTGCACATTGTTGTTCATTACTATTTCTAACTGGTAGTTGCAAGTATGTACATTTAAAAAAAAAATGTTGATCCCATATCCTGCAAGCTTCCAAAACTTATTCTTTCATGAAGTTTTTTTTTTTCCTACATTCTTTGAAATTTTCTACACAATCATGTCATCTACAACAAAGGGATTTTAATTTCTTCCTTTCCAATTTCTGTTTCTTGCCTTATTGCATAGGAAAAGATTTCCAGTACTATGTTTAATGAGATCGGTTGTTAAGAAAGAGTACACATACTTGCTTTTTTACCAATTTAATGAGAAAGTATTAGTCTGCCATTCACCATTAAGTATCGATTAACTGTAGACATTTTTTAGTTCTTTATCAAGTTGACAAAATTCCCTGTGTTTCCTTATTTCCAAGAGTTCATATCATTCTTGTTGAGTTTTGTCAAATGACTTTTCTATGTTAACTGGTATGATTTTTCCTCATTTAGAGTATTAAATGGAAGAATATATCAATTTTTAAATATGAAACAACTCTGCATTCATAGAATAAACTCCACTTGGTCGTGATGTTACTATTTTTTTTTTAAAGCAATCATTTTGGGGATAGTTTATTCTTTAAAGTTTTTTTTTCAAAGTTATTTATTTATTATTTATTTACATCCAAGTTAGTTAGCATATAGTGCAATAATGATTTCAGAAGTAGATTCCAGTGATTCATCCCCTGTGTATAACACCCAGTGCTCATCCCAACAAGTGTCCTCCTTAATGCCTCTCACCCATTTAGCCCATCCCCCACCCACAACCCCTCCTGTAACCCTCAGTTTGTTCTCTGTATTTAGGAGTCTCTTATGTTTTGTCTCCCTCTTTTTTTCATATTATTTTTTCTTCCCTTATGTTCATCTGTTTTGTATCTTAAATTTCTTTTTATTTCATTTTTTTAACATTTTATTTATTTTGAGAGACAACGAGACAGAGCATGAACAGGGGAGGAGCAGAGAGAGAAAGAGACACAGAATCCGAAGCAGGCTCCAGGCTCTGAGCTAGCAGTCGGCACAGAGCCCGACACGGGGCTCGAACCCACGAACCGTGAGATCATGACCTGAGCCAAAGTCGGACGCTCAACCGACTGAGCCACCCAGGCACCCCATGACCTGAGCCAAAGTTGGATGCTTAACCGTCTGAGCCACCCAGACACCCCTGGGAGGGAGAGAATCTTAAGCAGACTCCATGCTCAGTGGAAGCCCAACATGGTACTTGATCCCACTACCCTGGGATAATGACCTGAGTTGAAATCAAATGTCGGATGCTAACTGACTGGGCCTCCCAGGCACCCCTCAAACAACCAGCTTTTGATTTGACTATATCTATTCTTTTACTGTGTTAAATATTATTGAATTCTTCTTTTATTTTATTACCTTCTTTCTGTCTGTTTTGAGTTTATTTTGCTTTCTTTTTTTAGTTTCTTTTTCTAGATTATTGACTTAATATAGCTATTCTTTTCTAATGTATTTAGTGCTGTAAATTTTCACAGAAGAATTGCTTTATTTGCATTCCACAGATTTTAATATGTTGTATTTTCATTTTCATTTAGTTTGGTATATTTAAAAATTTTCCTTCGGATTTCCTCTTTGACTAACATACTACTTAGAAGTGTGTTGTTTAATTTCCAAGTGTTCAGAGACCTTCTTGTTATCTTTAATTGATTTTTAGTTTAATTCCATCATGGTCATATGTTGTACAGGTAAATTAGTTTAGGTTTATCTTGGTATATGTTCCATGTGTTCACATGAAAAGAATATGTGCTTTTCCACTGTTGCATGGAGTCCTCTGTAAATGGGAATTACATCTTGGGTAATAGCACTGCTCAGTTCTTTTATATCTTGCTGATTTTGTGTTTAGTGATTCTACTGATTGAGAGAGCAGTACTGATGGTTTCCTCCACTGGCCACACCTCCTCAGTCTCATTTGCTAGGTACTTCTTGTTCATAACTTGTAAATGTTAAGAGCTCTGTAGCTCAGTTATGAGACTGCTTCTCTAGTTATACCAATTCCCTAAATTATCTCATTCAATCTTAAAGTTTTAAATATTATATATAAGCTGATTCTTCTTTTTTTTTTAAACACAGCTTTACATTATCTTTCCCGAGCTTCTTTTTACATATCTAGCTATTTATACAACTCTTCTGGGGTGGCTAATGAACATCCCAACCAAAAAAGCATCTCCAAAAACAGATCTACATAATCCTTTCTCCAGTGCCCCAAACTGCCTCCCCCTACTGTTCTACATCTCAGGAAATGGTACCCCCATTTACCCAGCTAGTAAAGGCAAAAACCATGGAGTCATCTTTGACTCCTCTCATTCTTAGACTTTACATCCTATTCATAAGACAAGTGTTGGTTCTACCTTCCAATATATTAGCAAAACTTATCACTGTCCCATAACTTCACTGCTATCAACTTAAGTCACCTCTATCTCTTGCCTATAGTTATGCAGCAACCTCCTAATTGGCCTCCCTTATTCAAATCTTGCTCAATCTCACCTAAGCCCATTCTCCAAACAGTAGCAAGAATAATCAGAAATGATTCTTTTAAAATTTAAATCTTGCATCTGTTCAAATCCTCTAAAGTGGCCCTATGATACTTCAAGTAAAACCCAAAGCCTGACTATTGCCCATAAAGCTGTAAATCATGGGGCCTCTTTCTACTTCTTTCGCCTCATTTCCTAAAGTTTTCTGGATTACTCACTTCAGCCACACTCACTTTCCCAGAATATTTTAATACGATATTTCAGGACCTTTTTCCTCTAGTCACAATGTTCTTTCACTAGATAGTCCCATGGCTTCTTGGCTCATTGAATTCAGGTTTCTGTTCAAATGTCCCCTCCACAAGAAGGCCTCACCTTATTTCTATGTCCAAAATCATCTACCATCTCTTCACTGTCCTCTCCTTCCACTCTGTCACATATTACTTTGCTTAATTTTGTTTTTCGTGGCATTTATTTTTCACATTTTATATTTACATATATTTGTTTGTAATCTGTTCTTTCCATTATAATGTCAACCCTAGGAAATTAGGAACTCTATTAATTTCATGCTGTTATTTCCCCAAGTATAGAAGAGGGCCAAGAACATGGTACAACCTCAACAAAATTTGTTCAATATGCAAATTATCGATCAGGTTTTATGATGCAGTAATTCTTTTTTTATTTTTTATTTTTTTAATGTTTTATTTATTTGTGAGACAGAGAGATACAGAGCATGAGCGGGGATGGGCAGAGAGAGAGAGGGAGACACAGAATCCGAAGCAGACTCCAGGCTCTGAGCTGTCAGCAGAGAGCCCGACACGGGGCTCGAACCCACAAACGTGAGATCATGACCTGAGCCGAAGTCGGAAGCTTAGCTGACTGAGCCACCCAGGTGCCCCTGTGATGCAGTAATTCTCATGTGACTATCTCCTTCTCATAATTTAATCTCAAACGTTATTACTTTGGCAGTTCCTTATTTGACAAACCTAAATTAAAATAGACATCTTGGCCTCAGCCCCAACCACTAGAAGAAAAAGTTCAATGAGAACTTGCTCTAACATCTGAAAAAAATGCCCAGCACTACTTATTTTCTAAGTGAATGAATACATGAACAAGTATAAATTGCATAAGAGAAAAGATACCTTCACAAACTAAAATAATACAAAGATTTAGAAGAAAAAAGTCCCATATATATCAGTTTAGTTGATGACAAGAATATATTAGGTATTTTCAAGGTTATTATGGTAAGACTGAGTTTTCTTTCTCTCCTAGATTATATATACTAAAATCCCTCCAGTTTTGCAGATGCAGATAATTTTCTTAATATTCTACTATATGTTGAGGAAAATATATATAATTGATCATTTTAACAATTTTAAAGTATACAGTTCAGTAGCTTCATGTACATACAGTGTTGTGCAATCATCACCATTATCCATCTCCAGAACTTGTTTCATCTTCAAAAACTGAAACTGTACTCATTAGACATGGTTTCTTCACTCCTTCTCCCCTTAGCTCCTGGTAACCACCATTCTACTTTCTGTTTCTATGAATGTTACTCTAGGTCCTTCATATCAGTAGAATCATATAGTATTTCTCCTGTGGTGACTGGCATTTCACTTAGCATGTCTTCAGGACTCATGCATATTGTAACGTGTGAGAAAATTTCCCTTCTTTTTTAAAGGCTAATAATATTCCATTGTTATCCACCACATTTTGTTATCCATTCATCTGTTGATGGTTGCATGGGTTGCTTTCTCCTTGGCTGTTGTGCTGCTGTGAAAGTGGTATACAAATATTTGCTGGAGTCCAATTCCTTTGTATACCCAGAGTGGAATTGCTGGATCATATGGTAATTCTATTTTTAATTTTCTAAGGAACCACCATACTGTTTTCCATAACAGCTGCAGTTTACATTCTCACCAGAAATGCACAAGTGTTACAATTTTTCCTCCTCCCCAAAATTTGTTCTTTTCTTTTTAAAATAATAGCCATCCTTACTCATGTGAAGTGGTATCTTATTAAGGTTTTGATTTGAATTTCCTTAGTGCTTCATGATGTTAGGCATCTTTTCATGTGGTTATTGGCCATCTGTATATTTTCTTTGGAGAAATGTTTGTCTAATTCCTTTGTCTGTTTTATGTTTTTTGTGTTGTGTTGATCTGTTGGGAGTTCTTTATGTATTACAGATATTAACCCTTTATTTATGAGTTATAAGTATTTTCTCACATTCTGTAGGTTGCCTTCTCACTCTGTTGACAGTGTCCTTTAATGCACAAAAAATTATCATTCTGATGTAGCTCCATTAGTCTGTTTTAGCTTTTATTGCCTATGCTTTTGGTGTCATATCCAAGTAGTAATTGCCAAATCCAAAGTTGTGAATATTATCTCCTATGTTTTCATCTAAGTGTTCTATAGTTTTATCTCTTATCTTTAGGTTTTGATTAATTTTGAGTTAGTTTTCAATACGGTATAAGGTAAGGGGCCAATATTTTCTTTCTGCATGTGGATATTATTTTCCCAACACTATTGAAAAAAATGTTCCTTTCTCTTAACTGGTATTGCCATCTTAGTTAAAAATCACTTGACCATATATATGAAGGTTTATTTCTAGACTTTCTATCCTATTGTCTGCCATTATGCCAGTAACACACTGTTCTGATTACTATGGTTTGTAAGTTTTGAAATCAGGAAGTCTGAGACCTCCAACTTTGTTCTTCATTTTCAAGACTGTTTTGGCATTCCACTAGGTTTTGAAAATTTAGTATTTTAAATACCACCCACCATCTCATGTATGTTGTCATCTGCATTCACTTCATTCTGTAGCAACCTCAGTTTGCTCATCTATAAAATGGGGTAACGATAATACTCGCTTACTGGGATAGCAGTGAGGATTAAATGAAATACCATATTTAAATCTCTTATCAAAGCACCAGGACACATCATCAGTGCTGAGAAAAATGTACCAATATGTAACCTGTGGAAGACAGAATAATGGCCACTCAAAGATGCTCACATTGTAATCCCCAGGACCTCTGAATATGTTAGCTTGTATGGCAAAAATAACTTTCAGAAGTGATCAAGTTAAGGATCTTGAGGTGTGGAGATTATCTTGTGTTATCTGGGTGGGTCCACTGTAATCACAAGGGTCTTCATGAGAGGGAGGGAAATCAAAGTTATGGCTAGAAGGCCATGGTGAGGTCAGAAGCAGAGAGGAAAGAAGGTCATGTGATGTGGGGCCTGGAGAACTGCTGATGTGGACCTTGGTAGAATGAAGATAGCTTCCAGAAACTGAAATGGAAAGAATAAATTCTCCACTCGAGCCTCCAGAAGGAACCAACCCTAGTAACACTTGTTTTTAGTTTAAAAAGACTCATATAGAAATTCTGACTTCCAGAATTGTTTCAGAATCACCTGTGTTGTTTTAGGCTGGTAAGTTTGTGGTACTAGGTCAGTAAACTAGTGGCAATAGGAAATTAATAAATAGTTTGGTACCAGAGGGGGGTCATGCTGTAACAAATATTTAAAGATGTGAAAGTGGCTTTAAAATTGGGCAACTGGTAGAGGCTGGAATATGATAGAAAAAGCCTATATTGCCTTGAACAGACTGTTGTTTGTATAAAATATGGATGTTAAAGATTGATAGTGAAAGACTGATAACCACTAATCCTTTTTTCTGTATCATAGATGTACCTATTCTGGAAATTTTAAATAAATTGAATCATATATATGGGGCATTTGTGTTTGGTTTCATTAACTTAGCATAATGTTTTCAAGATTCATCCATGTAGTACTAGCAATACTTCTTTCAGTGGTATTTCATTATGGCTTTGATTTCTATTTTGCTAATGACAAATGACGTAGAGCAGGTTTTCATGTGTTTTTGGCTACTTGTAGATCTTTGTATAAGATTCACAGTTTGTTTTTAAGATGAAAAGTGAGTATTAACTTCTGTTAGAACTCATGGATACAGTTAATGTCTCAGTTTACTTTTCCTCTGTGTTATACAGTGTCATATATACATAGCAACTTCAACTATTAACATCATTTTCTCAGGGAAGTCTTCCCATTTGGATCCTTCTAGAATAGGAGAAATGACCCTCTTGTACATTTTCATTATATATTGCACTATTCCTTCACAGGATTTAACTTTTTAAAAGATTTGTGCAGTTAGACTGAAACACCATGAAGAAGAGGATATGTATGTTTTGCTCCTGTAACCTCAGATCCTAGCATAATGCTCCTTTCCACCTGTAGGAAAATTATTGAATGAATACTCAGCACAATCAAATGGAAAGTTCAATAGACTGAATCCAGAAGTAATTATGTAACCTACTCACTTTTACTACTACTTGAGAGATCTCAGCTAAGTCACTTAACCTCTTTGAGCCCTAATTAATTCATAAATGAGGGAAATGGACATGTTTTTAAATTTACTTTCAACCCTGAAAGGCCATGAGTCTAAATTTAAAAACTATAGGAAAACAGCACTCTATATGCCTTTATTTACTTATTTATTTATTTATAGAGGAAGAGGGGCAGAGAAGAGAGAGAGAGAGAAAGAGAGAGAGAGAGAGAATGAATCCCAAACAGGATCCACACCATCAGCACAGAGGCCAACGTGAGGCTTGAATTCATGAACTGTGAGATCATGACCTGAGATGAAATAAAGAGTTGGACACTTAACAGACTGAACCACCCAGGTTCCTGTCTATACACTTTTATAAAGGTAAATAAAATTCATAACTAGAGAGAATTCCCAGAAGAGAAAGGGAACAAAACATACAGCAAGACAAAAGAAAACAATGCCCATTAGCCAATCCTCCTGCCCATATCGATGTGATTCTTGAAGTATATTTACACTGAAAGTCAAGTGATTAAGACTGGAGAAAATAGGGATTAATATATTACAATAAAGGCAAACTTATAAATACCTTAGTGAATCTGTTTTGATTTAGAATAAAAATAAGTAACTTCTACTACAGACGTGTAGTATTTCTAATTTCTTTTAGCTAAATATTTTATATGACTGACAAATGATAAATGACAAGAATACAGAGAATGGTTGAATGATGTGACAAAGTATCAATTAGAGAACAATCTCATATTTATCTGATGCATAATTCTAACAAACTTCAAAGATCCCAGTTTAAATATTATTTAATAGGTCTCATTTTATTGATTGACCAGAATTAGCCAGATTTTTTATTACCAGATTACAGTATTTGACAAGCTCAGAACTACCCTCTCAACTCACTACGTTAGGTTATTTTTACGGGGATGAAAGGTACTGAGGAGGGAGCCAACCATATGAACGTGAGCATATCTAGTTTCCCCAAGAGACTTTTCAAAATGAAAAACTATGTCTCATTAAAAATGTGATGCTATCATGCAGACTATTTGAAAAGAAGCATAAGAATAAATAAGATAAAAGGTAACCTTTATTAAAATATATAGGCTATTATTCTGGTCCTTTAAGAATCCTACTTGTCAGGAAGCTGTATTAGAATTTTACTATGACTAGAAGTGTTAGAGTCAAAACTTGTATTAGTTCTTTTTTAAATAACAGAAACAGAGTAAAACCTTGTGTTCATATTTACAAGAGAAATCTGAACTTTTTCTTTTTAAAAGTCAGCATGGCTCCCAAATATTTCAATTAGTAAAAGTATTACCAAGGAAAAGCCCTCTTCTTTAGCTATGATCTATCTTACTTGGTTTTATTATTATTACTTTTTTAGCAATATGAATGCCTAATATAATATATAATTAAAAGATTATATTATACCCCAAATCTCAATACTGCAATCTCTAAATGTTGTAAATTTAAACACTGTAAATACATGCTTAGAGTAGTAAAAAACTGTTACCAACAAATTAAAAATAAAGGCTTAACTTAATAAAGCTATTTGTAATTTTCTCTTGCATGCATATTATCTTATTTTGACAACTTCTCTGTAACACAGTACAAATATTTGTTTCATTTCACAGAAGAAGAAACGATAACCCAAAGTCCAGATTCTTAGATAAATCTTTTTCATCACATATTCTCATCCTGTGTGCCCTGCTGCTTTGCTGCCTGGTCTACATTTGGGATGTTTGCATATTGTGATATTGAAGATGAAAAGTCTGAATCGAGCCTCCCTTCTGAAAAAAAAAAAAAAGCCCAACTTTTAAAAATTCTATTTAGACTTCATTTAATGTCAGAGATACAAACACAATGGGTAGCAATGCTAATATATATTTTTGTTACATATTCTTTATGACTGTCCCTTTTTCTTAGGTCATCAAGAAAATGAGAAAAGGTGATAGATTTACACAAAAATCTTGCTACCATAGACCTTTTTTTGTTTTCTTTAATTCATGTGTAACAACACTGAAAACAGTGACACACTGTAGCATTTAATCTATCAGACTTGTGGAAAAAAGTCTGCATATAGAAGATCTGGAAAAACTTGGAAAATTTTAAGTTATTTTTAAAAGTCAATAGAAGAAACAATTCCATCTTTAGTTAAAATATTCAACCTGTGAGAGAGAATTTTGAGACTACTGTTTTCTAAATAAATATGCTGTCTTTTGAAAGATTCCAATCTGACTAAACCACTTAGATTTGAAAAAAAAATTTACATTATATGGTTAGATTGATATGTTTTAACTTAAATATTTTAAATGTCTAACACATAAATTTGGGTTTAGGAGTTGTGGTTCAAAATTAGCCATCAGTTCTTTCCATGACAATATAAATCCCTGTGGGGTTTATAGGTCAGAGGTAACCTAGCTGTTACAGGTCTTTTGGAACTAAAGTCAACATTCATGTTGTTGATAGTCTACTTTTATATATATGTAAATATATAATATATATGTAATATATATATTTAAAGTTTATTTATTTATTTTCAGACAGAGAAAGAGAGCATATGCAGCAGAGGAGCAGAAGGAGAAGGAAAGACAGAGAAAATCCCAGGCAGGCTCTGCCCTGTCAGCATGGAACCTGAGGTGGGGCTTGATCACATGAATTGCGAGATCATGACCTGAGCTGAAATCAAGATTCAGACACTTAAACCAACTGAGCCACCAAAGTGCCTGATGGCGCTTTAAATAGTCTAGTTTATATACAGGCTTCTTAGTAACGTAAACTTGAGAGGGAAGGGGGTGGGGAGTGGTATTTCATACAATCCTCACAATAAACTTGTAGGGGAGGTAAAACCATACTTATTTTATAGATTTGGAGATAGACAGATAAGATAAATACCATGCTGAAGGAAACAGAACTGCTAAGTGGCACCACTAACATTTAACCTGGAATCCAAAGTCCATGGTCTTGTCTTTTTCTTCTAAGCTATATTTAGAATTAACTTTTCTTTTAAACTTATGTAATATATAATGTAGGGGAAGAAGTATATATTTTATTTCTTCTTTTATTAATATATCTGACAGCAAGTATACACGTAACAGAAAAGTCCGAATAAGTCCTTTCTTATTCATGGCCTAATAGGAGAGGCATTTTCCATTCTGTCATCGTGAGAAATGGATTCCATAGTGCCAGTTTCTACCATCATTAGTTTAATTGATATAGCTAGTAAGAATTACAAAAAACAGGAGTTCAAAATCTTCCATGTTACTGCTCTTTTGAAGGACATTGTTCCTGTTCCTTAGAGGTCATGAAATTGTGGCTACTTTTCTAGTACGGAAGCTGATTTAAATGAAATAAAATGGATTTAAGTATATTATTCCTAGCACCTCCTGATCATTTATAAAAGTTAATTGTATATATGCTGATGATTCAACAGCTAAAAAGCTTAATTTACTCTGTAACAGTATAATTTTATGCAAAAACAAAGTTAGCAATGTACTCATCAATTATATAGGAACTACTCATTGGAATTTATCTTGATAGTAATCCTGTGTAAGTAATAAAATTTATCAACACAGTCTGTCTGGAAAGACTACCATATACATTCATACATCATTCACTACTCCTTGAAATTAATGATGTGTGCTGCCCTATACATATAAAATACTTATAAAAATGATGTTCCTGATTCACTGTCAGTCATATCTTATGAGCTGTTTTCATAGTGGTGATTAATAATCTGTATTAATTAACCTCAAATTCTGTCCTATTCATTTCTGTAATGAAGACAGTGAGTTGACCCAAATATTTTTCTGGTGATTAATAATCTGTATTAATTAACCTCAAATTCTGTCCTATTCATTTCTGTAATGAAGACAGTGAGTTGACCCAAATATTTTTCTAGAACTCAGCACACAAAAAGATAAAAACTGTGAGGGGGTAAGAATGAACAACAAAAGACAGATCTAGAAGGTCCTGCATTTATTCTAACATATGCTTTAGAAAAAATGAACAAGCAAACAAAAAAGAGTCAAGAGGTTCAAAGAAAAGATGTAAATAACAAAAAGAAATTTAACAGGGAGAGAGATCCAACATGGCAGAGAAGTAGGGGGTCCGGAAGTTCTGAACTTTGAATTCCAGAGTCCGGGCTATAAAGTGACAAAGACATCTCCAGAGGCCCACGGGGACAACCTGGTGGACCATAGGTGTGTGATTGCGAACTGGTAGAGATAAAACGGGCTGCAGAGGCATGGACAGGAGGGATCCCCTTCTGCGGAGAGGCAAATGGAAGAAAAAGAGAGGCTGGGGAAGCATAGGACTGTATCTGGACAAGAGAAAAACCATGGACCGGATGGACAAAGATCCAATCTCTAACTTCGGGGCTTTCTCAGGAATGGGGCTGGCTGCCCAGGTTGCACACCTGGGGAGGAGGGGAGCCATCCCCGGGCTCAGTAACTAGTTCAGACGCACAGTGCGCAGTGGGAGAACCTGACAGACTCCACCAAAAGTCTTCTAGAACTGACAGGAATTCAGCAAAGTCACAGGGTACAAAATCAATGTACAGAAATCAGTTGAATTTCTGTACACCAATGTACAACAGAAAGAGAAATCAAGAAATTGATCCCATTTACAATTGCACCAAGAACCATAAAATACCTAGGAATATACCTAACCAAAGATGTAAAGATTTGTATACTGAAAATTATAGAAAACTTATGAAGGAAACTGAAGAAGACACAAAGCAATGGAAGAACATTCCATGCTCATGGATTAGGAAGAATAAATATCGTTAAAATGTCAATACTACCCAAAGCAATCTTACACATTCAATGCATTCCCAATCAAAACTGCACCAGCATTCTTCTCAAAGCTAGAACAATCCCAAAATTTGTATGAAACCACAAAAGACTCTGAATAGCCAAAGTAATGTTGAAAAAGGAAACCAAAGCGGGAGGCATCACAATCCTGGACTTTAGCCTCTACTACAAAGCTGTAATCATCATGACAGGGTGGTATTGGCACAAAAACAGACACACAGACCAATGGAATAGAATAGCGAACCCAGAAACGGACCCACACATGTATGGCCAACTAATCTTCGAATATCCAATGGAAAAAGCAGTCTCTTTAGCAAATGGTGCTGGGAGAACTGGA